>NGKJ01000001.1:0-39985 GCA_002162495.1 Myriosclerotinia curreyana
AAAAAGGGTAAAGTGAATAGCTTAATAAGCATTCCAAATCCAAAAAGGGTAAGGGGATGGCTTAAATAAGCATTCCAAATTAGATTCTAGTATTCTCAGTATATCCTTAAAAGTACCGTATTAGGTGATATATACGAGAGTGATAAAATTGAACTTTTATACGTACTAACTACCGTACTGAGAGCTCAATACGCGCCACCGTTTTACGGTAGTATACTATCGACTACACTGGCGCTAGAAGAGATAACAGTAGTCAGTAGATGAAAATAAAGCTATGTAATCTAAAGACCATAAAGAACTTGTCAAGTACCTCCATTCAGTTGATATCTTACATCTAATTTGGAAATAGTTCTGATAATTCCATATACAGCCTGTCTAAGGAGATGGTAAGGATTTTGAGTAATGTTGTATCTAAGCGAAAGAAGTATTCCATTTTTCCATCGGAGTGTACTAATTCTATATTTCGTGAAAAAAATCTAGATTCTCTATAGTTTACAATCAATGCCTTCTTGTTCCCTAATCCAACATAGCTCCTTGAGGAGCGGATGGTTCTATCTCATCAACAACAACGCTATGCCATCCAATCTAAAAACTAAAAACTCGAATTCTATCGTTTTGAAGACGGCGTCTCAACCCAATCGTGCTCTACTTTCCACGCATCAGCGAGCTTCAACCCTGTCCCACTTAAGCTACATTCCTTATGACCCCACTTCTCCTGATAAGTCCGAACACCACATTCAATCGCTATCTGTAATCCTGCCTCAAACCCCGCCGGGTCCCTATAGAATGGCTCTCCTTGTCCACCCTGCTGTTTGTACTGCCATGAATTTCGCTCTTCCTCCCCATGCAACTTATTCTCAGTGTTATTGTGGAGTAATTCTATCAAATAGTCAAACCCTTTCCCACCCCTCTGGTCCTCCGGCAACCCCGCTAACTCTGCCATGCTCTTCGGTGGCTTCGCTGGGTCGATCTTTCGGCGGAACAAAAGGTTGAGATCAATCGAGCTTCCAACATCGATTATTTGTCCAGCATCGGCGATAGGCATCTGTATTCCAGACATGCGAAATCGTTCCAGTATATCGCAATCTGTTTTGTAGTAGCTGATGAAAGGATCATACGCGCCAAGCTTCATAAAGGCCTTCACATTGTTGAGTGCCAGCCAGTCATATGCAAAGAATTGAACTGCCCACTCCGTCTTTTCTCCTGTTTCTGGATTTCGGAGATAATCGGGAGAGGTTGCTTCTCGGAGTTTGTCGACAGCACGCATGTAAAGTGATTTAAAGGGCGTTTGTTTGTATTTTTCTTCAGTGAGAGCAACAACGTCCACTATAAATTATAAGGTAAGGATTGGCTACTATAAAGTAAAGAAGAGATAGGCTTCGCGAATTTGTTTGCTATATGAAGGAAATTAACATACAAAGAAGTATACATACTGTGACTCCACCAAAAGTAATCCCAACCACGCTCCAGTGCAGTGAAGAGAAAGAAGTTTTGAAGCTGTGCGAAGGTGAAGAGAGTAGGTGTGTAGATAGCATTGACACCAAAGACCTTCGTGAGACGTTGCATGTTAAGGTAAAATGGATTTTGCAGTGTAAGCTGGCCAGGAGGGAAGTTCGATCTCATAGTGCCAGTATTGTCTACCACATAGATATCTTCTGGCGGCCAGCCCGAAGTAATATATGATAGCACGACTTGTTGTAGCAAAGGCCAATTTCTTGTAAACCCTATAAACAGAGGAGTTGACTCATTTACATGAGGAGAAGGGGGCCTATTCCAGGAGGGGATTTCCGGTAAATCACCCGGCTTTGCTAGCAACTCTGCGAGTGGAAAATTGTCACTTATAGGAGGCCTCTTTTTGACAGATGCGAGGTCTTTGTAGATTGGCCGAGGAGGAACTTCAACTGATTCATTAGGTGATGCAGGTGAAGGCTTTGTAAAAACACCTTTAAACCAGATAAAGTAGAAGACTGTAAAAAGACATGCGCCGACAAGAATATTGCCATAGCGTTTGTGAATGTGAAGCATCATGATAGATATGTTGGTATCACCCCGGTGTTGACAATGGCGTCTATCTCATATTATTCAGGATTGTATCGATTGAAAGATGATTAAATACATTCCAAGCTAATAAGTCGACTACCTAAGTGTATAAGAGCCAAACACGCTCGCGTGTTTTCACGTGCTCTTATTCACTCATATTGCAACAAGACCGGTATTAAAGAACAGTAAACGATGAAGCAGTAAGGCTAGCGAGAAAGAAAGATATAAAGAAAAAGAGACGCAAAAGAAAGCATGGTAGCTGATATTACTGAGGCATGAAACCCCACTAGATATGGACGCAGGGCTATTTAGGCATTGCGTAGTGTGCTTCACACTTGTAATCCATCAACATAGTGCTAGCAATAAAAAAGCGTTCTTATCTGCTCAATCAAGCCTAGATCCATTTCTATTCTTGTTGGAATGGAATGGACTGCAAGCGCGTATTAACATTCTCAGCAATGAATGTTCCACAGAAAATCACATGAGGGCACGCAGTTCTCACTACTTTTACTCTGAGTCTCTGGCAGCAGAAGACTTGAGTACAGGTACTGTTGGGTTGGTGTGATTTTCATACCATAGGTAGAACCAACCCGTTGCAATTTAACAGTATTACGTCGGCTCTGCATCCGGGCCCTCAAGCAAGGGCGGAACAACTTGAAGTTTCAAGTAACGGAGCATCGGGTTTTTAGATGCTTCACGACTCGCGGTAACCATAAAAACGTGGTTGATCACCCTTTAAAATTCCTGACTGGTCAAGTAGGTATTGCTCTGGAAAAACCTACGGGTGCCCCAAGCTAGCCGAATTCGAAATTGAATCCTTTCATTGAGATGGCGAGGAGCTAGTGGCGGAGAACCAATAGGTTAATAGACATGCAGCCAAGCAGTATATGGCGAAATTTGCACCATGATGAGGCATATAGCATTTTTAGTACCTATCTCAATGAATATTTTTATATTTCATACCATGATTGAAATTTCATATGAAATATTGCATATCACTGGAATTCAATAGGATTCCTTTATAAATAGGCAATATTGAAGTTACACAGATTGGAATTTATTGGGCATCGAAGGAATGTAGATGACATCGATCTGATTCGATCACGATCTTTAGGAATGAATAAAATTCTAGTATACCAATAAATCCTTGATATTATATATTGTAATTATGAGCACGTCATCGACACAGCTATGTCTATCAGAAAATAACAATCATTGAGTGGACTAATGAGAAGCACGTTAGGGAAGTTATGCTCAAGATTGATAAAGGCCTTGGAATACCATCAGTCATCATATGATCAATTTCACTTCTTAATAAATGAAAGCATTACATCTCTCCATAAAACCTTTTTGTGCATCAGGCAAATTAATCTCGGTCCAACTCATAAAGTAACATAACAATATCAGTCATTATATCTTGATGACATTATACATACCTTGATGTATTTTCCAATAATGATTCAATTGCTTCATATCCGATGTTTTGACCAATACATCCAGCATAACAACTATTCTGACCCTCTCCAAAGTGTGCGCTACAATACACAGAGTAAGCAGTTGACTTGCCCCGCTCCTGTCATCCGGGACCAGGTTGACCACCGTCTTAGGTCCCTCCAGCTTGTCTATCTTCTATATAGCGTTTAACACCTGTAAATATCCTTCCACTATGCAAATCCTTCTCATGTTAAGTTATTCATCCAACATATTGGTTATGGAAGATATCCCATTGATTTCTTTCCGGATTGTCTTGCAGGACATTGTTGTTCTTCGGCCGGGCTGATATATAAAGTAGGCGGTAATCTTGCCGTCATAACAAAGCAAAGAGTTCGAATATTTCGTTCGTGTTAGTGCTTGAGGTGGTTGGAGATTGTGCGCGATCATGCTCCCCACTTGATTGTAAAAGTTGCTTGTCGCACACCGTGACGTTTTGTAACGTAATCCCTACAAAAATCAACTTTTCCTATATAAACTCATTTTTATAATAACCTTTGTAATATATACATGCTCCAATAGAAAAGCAAATTATGACTTGAATTCCAATTAGTTTAGACTAGTATCGTCGCAAATAGCTACCGATTGGCTAATACTGCAGTCTAGCACTGGGAATATTCGTATATCTGTTATATATCTAAGGAGCCATTATTTAGAAATAGTACCGCTGTCAAGAGAACTAATGAATCATTAATTAAGATCACTGAACTTCTAAGTATTTAATCATCAAAGCTTACCGTGTATTTAAATGAAATCTATTGCCTACTCGTACTATAGAAAGTACACACCTCCAATGTAGTCGATAGTATTTTCCGTAAACCATATACCGCCCTGTTTAATAGTAATTATTGATTTTTTCGAAATACTTAACATAATACATATCTAATTTTATACTACTAAAAGTATTTAATATTGCTTTAATATTCAATATCACTACAAATATATTGAAATACTGAAATCTAATCAAAAAAAGTAAAAAATAAACATTCCAAATCCAAAAAGGGTAAGGAATGATTTAAATAAGCATTTCAAATCTAATATTAGGTATTCCTAATCCAAAAAGGGTAAGGAATATCTAAAAAAAGTAAAAAATAAGCATTCCAAATCAGATTTTAGTATTCTCAGTATATTCTCAAAAGTACTATATTAAATGATATATACAGGAGTAATAAAATTGAATTCTTATATGTACTACTAACTATCGTATTTAGAGCTCAATACGCGCCACCGTTTTACGGTAGTATACTATCGACTACACTGCACACCTCTGAAGCGAGGGAATCGGTATATTTTCCTTATAGTTTATTATTATATAATACATACTAGCGTATTGAAATGGTATACTTTCCAGTTATATAATCATCCAATTGCTATAATATCAAATCCAAATAACTTTGATGAGATAGGATCTAATAGCACCTAATAGAAAACTAATCGCGTACTACTACTAGCTATAGCTACCCTCCGGCCATTAGCAAACATGACTTCCAACTAGACAGAACTTTTTGCTTTTGTTGTATATATATTCTGAGTGTATGCGAAAGTCTTTTAGTAAGACAAGTTATTAAAGCTCAGAAGTATAAGATAAATAACTAATAAACAACTAAGCTCAACTACTCTGCCATTAATAAACTAATCGACAAATCTTCACTCTAAACTAAATAATCCATCCCCCCTTTTATTATATATTTGAAAATAAAGATAGTTTGAAATCGTCAATCATTAGCGAATCACTACATACAATCCCTCAGCTACCGATTGGTTCACTATTCAACTAATAGCATATCCATTTCTCGTTACACATCCGAGAATATATGAACAGTTTAGTAGTAATCTTAAATTCATCTAAATATTTTATTGTATACATGAAAAACTATTCATTTATATCCTAAGCTAAGGATCAACCACTTAGTATTCTCCTCCCCCAAATTCTTCACAACATAAACACGCACCTGAAAATCTCATCATCGAATTCCAAACCCGATTGACACTCCTCCAATCTCATACTTTAATAAAAACTCTATTGTATATCTAAAAAGCAACTCAAGGTTCTACTTGAACCAAAAGCCGATTGGCTGAGCTCACCCATAAAACTTTGGCCGACTGAAAACGAAGAACAGGCTTCGAGAGATAAAGAGCAGCATCTGAATATTTGTACTCATATAAATAACTTTCAGACCTAAGTATCGTTTAGAATAAGAAGTTTCAAAGGTTTCTTCTGGAGTACCTAGTACTTGTGATAGAACTGCATCACCACATTTTCATTCTACATTGATTTCGCTGATCGAGTGATGTAATTCCTAGGAGATCCGAGTAGACTGAGAATAGGCCAACATCCTCAATCTCAAAGCCAACCAGAGTACAGGTACTTAGCCTGTCATATTCTAGCATTCGTGACATGGTTTAAAGTCCCATTAGATACCACCTCCGAAGAATCATTATATTGTTAGAGAGTGCCTTAGTATTTTGGAACTTTGGTAGACTATTGATCCACACGGGGGCAGGTCCTCTGCATCCCATTTTACATCGCTCCAGGAAACGCCATGCCTGTCATATTTCCCATCCAATTATCCGAATTGGCATCAGCCCATCTGTAGTATATCGTAACCATTCTTACTCCTCCCAAAAAACTCATCATATCAATATCCTTCAAAAGTTTGGACATGCAGGAGCCGAGTCTGATATTTTCCCTTCCCATCCATTCATTAAGCTTGAGCCATAGACGTCGAAAACTCTGCCGCATCTGTTTCGAAAGGTCCCTGTTCCAATGGCGTCAAATCTCTAGGTGAAAACGGAGTGCCACCAATTGGAGACATAGCGGTATTAGGTGTGAACTCATTTCCGCGAGTACTAGGTGAATTTTCTGCCTCTTTCCTAACAAAAGGTACGTCTCCCATTGGAAGCTTCGCAAGCCCAGCCAAGACCTCTGTTCTTCTCGCATCCCAATCTGATGCTTTAACGATGACATGATCAAGTAGAACTTCCTTCTCCATCCATTCCCTCTTCCTCAATTCTTCCATCATCTCACATTGTTTCCTTAGCGCCTCGCCTTCTTCCTCTGCCCATTGTATTTGCTTTCGTAGTAATTTCCAAAGCTCAACTGGTCCTTTTGCTTCTTCTTCCAAAGTGATTCCTAGCTCAGGAGGATATGATACTGCCAATGACGAAGGATCTATTCGAGGTGAGATTTCCCTTCCTGCAACCGGGTTTGAGTTTGGATATGGTTTCATGAGGACTTTGGGCTGACCAGGACCGGGTCTTGAAATGTCTTGAATATGTTTTGGAATAGGATCGGAAGGGCGAAGAGCTTCGGTTTCGTGAACGGTTCGCATGTGTTTGGCAAGGGCATCTGAACGTGTGAAAGAGCGATCGCATTCTGAAATTCCTGTTAGTTTCAATCAGGATTAACTTGTGAAGAAACGTACCAGGTAAGGCGCAGTAAAATGGCTTTTCTCCGGTGTGACTTCTCATATGTGCCTTCAAAGCATATGCACTTGCTTGTGGTTGACTTTTCCTTGGGCACGCTAACCATTCGCATGTATATTTCTTTGGTCTCGAATCGATATGATCATGATGTAGATGCTCCACCAGCATATCCATATCTCCTAAATCGCCTTTATTGCATCCAAGCCATGCACAAACCGTAACCTGTTCATGTAGATCTTCGAGAGCATCCTCAGGTCGTTGAATGATACTTGGAGAGTCTGGAATATCTCCCTCTGTATCAGTAGAACAATAACCATCTGTTTCCTCCATTTTAATGTTACGAGATGTAGGAGCGGTGCGTAAAGATAAAGATTCATCACTGCTTGTCTTTTGCCTTTTCGCAGGCGGCATAAGAGTTTCTGCGGCCATCCGTTCGTTTTCTTCGTCGTCGAATGCGTCTGAGGAAAGATCGGAGAGAGGAGATCCTGGAGGTGAGTCGTCGTCGGTCATGTTGATGAAGTTAAAATTCACAATTAAATAAAAATTATTTAATTTAGAAACAATTTAAAGTGAGAAAATCTAAAGGTGAGAGTTAATACTGTAGTGAATTATGTTGTTTGTTGTTTCAAGTTCACTTGGTGTTCAGAGAAGCTTTGCGAATACCTACCTACCAAGGTAGAGCTTTGTTGGTCGCGAATCATTTAAAGAGCTTTTCCTAGGTAGCTTGAGTTTTAGCCCGCCCCCATCCCATCCTCTCCCTTTCGAATTCAAATCTCAAGTCGCAAATTTTCTTTTCTATCTTGTCCATTTATTTTTGAATATTTTCCTTTATGTTACATCAATTTTTATCATTGTGATGCTCTTCATTTCAATTCTGAATAGACTGCTGCATCATTCATTGTAGGACCATATAAGAGATATATATAAGTTCATAGGTAAGCTCAAAATTGTATTATATTCCTTTTCCTTTTCTTCACTCCGCAATGATGAATAACCTTCGAGTTCTGCAATTCGGATGCACAGCTTTCGAGTTTTGCCATGTCGACATAAACACATTACACAATTTATTCTGAGCTCTACGTCCAAGACATGATTCTTACAATACTTCATATTCTTGTGAAATTATTGCTAACAATTTTCTCTCCATCAAGGCCTTTATCCTTCCAATGCCATCTGTTGATGCTTCACATAACGATGGCCCGAGATTGGAAATTTCTTCAAAATCGAATCAAGCTCCGCCAGATCACTAGCGCTTAAAGATACTTCCTTTGAATTCTCTGCGATACGCTCAACTGTAGTTGCACCAGGAATTGGGATGATTTCGGGGTTGCCATCTTTCTTGGAGATGGCTTTGATCCAGTTGATAGCGATTTGAGCCAACGTGCAACTCTTTTCCTCCGCGAGCTTGGTGACAGCATCGGAAAGCCTCTTGTTGTTTTCGAAGTGTTCTTTCTGGAACCTGGGATATTCTGCACGTGGGTCTCCCTCGTGAATATCCTCTGCCTTCTGGATCGCACCAGTCAATAACCCTCGTCCCAACGGTGAGTATCTGTTTCTTTTAATTAGCCATACAATTGCCATTCATAGAAACAACAATACGTACGCAACAACCAAAATATCATGTTCAGCACAAGCCTTCGCAACTCCATTTTGAAAAATATCCGTAGTAGTCAAAGAGAGTTCAACTTCACAAGCCACAATCTTTGTAACCTTCGCAGCCCTGTGAACCGTCGCCGCCGAACACTCACTCAACGAAATCCCCCCAATCTTTCCCGTCTTCACATATTCCTCCTCCAATACCTTCATCGTAGTCTCAATCGGCGTACTCTTATCCACCCTAGCACACTCAAAAATATCAATCTTCTTCTTCCCATTCAACAAACGCAAACATTTATCCACACTCTTCCTCACTCCCTCGGGACTCCCATCTGGCATCAACTTCTGCATATCCATTCCACCCTTAATACTCAAAACCACCTTCTCTGCATCTTCAGGATACTTGGTGAAATATGCCTCGCAGATGGTGAGGGAATTGTATTCGGGTGGTCCGTAGAATTCCCCGCCATTCCAGAAGTTACAACCGCGTTCGAGGGCGGCTTTGAGAGTTTTGATGGTCTCTTCGAGGGGCTGGGGTTGGGGGCGCCAGGAGAGACCTGGATGGGTATTAGTTGGAACTTGGATATTGGGCATGGGGAAGTCAGGGGAGGGGAGGGGAGGGAAACAAACCCATCATTCCGTAACCGGTGGTACCGATGTCTTTTCCGAGTAATTGGACCATTTTGACTGGATTTCTTGCTGGTTGTTTTGTGTGGTGTGGTCAACAGGTGAGGTAATGATTGAAGCTGTGAGATTTGAAAAGAGGGGTAGTTAAGTTGCAGTGGTAGACGTAGTGGGGTAGCTATTGATACTGTATACAGAGTACGAGTATAGAAATGAATGAAATGGAACAAAGGGGCAATTAATCTTTATATATTATTCTATCCAAACATAATCGTAGGTGTCCCCACTGTTGCATATAGAAAAAGCTGAAGCTGTCATTATTATATTATTAATAGTAAGCAAAATCCATTTTACATATAAAATTCATATTACATCGAGATGTCGACAAAATAGAGCTATTCTCAGATGTTGAAACCTCCATGTTACGAACGTTCGGACGGATATTAGAGAACTCCGTAGGTCTCCGGCGCTAGGGCTTCGAAACCTAAGCAAAGTAGGGGGTTTGCATTGATGTTAATCGATGTCAATCATTAGTTGTCAACTTGTCATGCTGATCAATACACAATTGCCACGTTCTGCAGTTGCAAATCCGTGTGTCTAGACATTAATTGGATGGATACATAGGTACGACGTGCGTCGTGGATGATCCGATTTAACCAACATTATGGAGGAAACGCTCATTTATGAGTCCATTTCCGATGCTATTCCTTATTGAAAGTAAGGAAAAGGGGGGACGAAGGGGGTAATTGGGCAGATAGGTCGGGGAGATGGATAGCCCCGTGTTATTGGAGTTTATGCGTTTTTCTCTGAGAGGTAGAGTTGTAAGTTGGAGCGTTGGGCGATTACGTGTGCATTGGATGTCATCCATTCAAAATAAGATCAATATAGCGAGAAATTCTCGATCATGTCATAAAGATCTTCTGGTCATATGAGACAAGAGTCCTTGCCGTATACGCATTTTATAATATCCCCAACATCCCATCCCTCCTCAAACCTTTCGTCAAAACCATCTCACAGCCCCTTTCTATTAGCTCTCTTCTTCGCGCTGGCGCTCTCCTGGTTCCCAAAAGGAAACGCACTCGTCCTCTTATCCGCCCCCGTCTTCCGACTAATCCTCCCACTCGCCGTCCCAAATAGTATGCACCAGCCTCCTATCGCAAACAAAGCAGTCGAACCAATGGATCCCAGCGCAAACGAGAACGTGCCAAGTGTTGTGTAGCGTGCGTAGCAGTAGAAAGCGATGAAACCGTGGTAAAGGGTTGAAATTGTGAGAACGGGCACCGCGTACGGCGCTTTGGGATCGCTGTCGGACGTGGTGACCGCTGAGGTGGTTGTATCGGAGATGGAGGAGGTTAGGGGGACAGAACCTGTTAAGAGGACGACCATTATACCAAGGGTGAGTAGTGTCATGCCAAGGGATCTAGAGAAGTATTCCTCGAGTGCTGGAAGATATTAGTATGCGGACTTTGGAGTGACTTGCGATATACTCACGGGTAGGATCTCGAACTTCAGGCGAGAGCATTGTGATTATGATTGTGGGTGATATGATCAATGGAGTTGCTTGCAATGCAAGCCATCCTGCCGTTCCATATGTGTAGGAGTAAAACACCTATAGCAGTCAATTGAGAAGGTCCTATGTTTTCGAGATGGTTGTCACATACATCCATATTTGCTGTGATTGCTAGAGAAGAGGGTTATTCGAATTCTGGAACTCGCTCAATGTTTATTTTAGATGTAAGTTTTCAATATACCCAACCTCAAGTTCACCAACACCTCATAAATCATAAATACTAAAGCTTGGTTCCCTGTTAAGAATATCTCATCCCATCTCTCATATCAGGAACCGCAACCTTACGTCATTGCTTATTGTTTGAGGCAACAGCCTCAGTCGATAAGGCATCACTGCATATCTTAGCGCGGGGCTTCAATCAATTAACGCCACTAAATTTCGAGCTCCGATCCTCGCAATCAATTTGACGAATTATCTTAATTGTGATTGTAAATGATTTACAATCTTCCTTATTTTTTGTTAACAAAACTCATCCACATCCACATCCACCTTTACAATTTTCACAGCTCCAACATTAGAACGGTTCATTTTTGATTTATATACTCGCAGGAATAGAGTGCTGTACAATTTAATAATTAATTATATAAATCATACATTGAAAGAAAGAGCGGCGCATTCCGCGTTCGCAAACTCCTCATTCACATCATGAGCGCGATTCTATCAGCAGACGATTTGAACGATTTTATTTCGCCAGGAGTCGCATGTATAAAGCCAGTTGAAACTTTACCTGCCGTAAAGCCTTCTGCAGATAACGTAGGTATCATCTTTTGTTCCCTTCCTATTCCATCCCATCCTAACACTCTTATCCAGGAACTCGAAATATCCTTCAACACAGACGCCCCCCTCCCATCTGACCTACCCCCCGCCCAAATATCACTCACAGACTGTCTCGCCTGCTCAGGATGCGTCACATCAGCCGAAGCTGTTCTCGTATCCCTACAATCACATGCTGAAGTACTATCAGAATTAGATTCGGCCCCTGGTCTTCGCCTGCATAAAAATAATGCCGGAACAGGTATCAACGTGGAAGGAATCGATCAAGGTGGGAAAATATATGTCGCCAGTGTGAGCCCACAATCGAGAGCAAGTATCGCAGCTACTTTTGGAGTTACCGAACGAGAAGCAGGATATATGATCGAACATTTACTCAGTGGACCAAAAGGAATAAAGAATAGAGCGGTTTATAGGAATGCCTTTCAGTGGGTTGTAGATACGAACATTGCGAGGGAGGTATGTTTAGTGCTCGGAGCAGAGGAAGTCATGGCTTCCATGACAGGCATAGAAGGACCCAAGAAACCTATTCTAACATCGTCATGTCCGGGATGGATATGTTACGCCGAGAAGACACACCCACACGTCTTACCACACTTATCACGAACGAAATCACCACAAGCATTAATGGGGACTCTTATAAAAACGATTTTAAGTCGAAAACTTGGCATTTCTACCGATAGGATATGGCATGTAGCTGTTATGCCATGTTTCGATAAAAAGCTAGAAGCTAGTCGAGAAGAACTAACTGACGCTGTTTGGGAAGGAACTGGAACTCGAGGGGTCAGGGATGTCGATTCTGTTATCACAAGCAAAGAATTGCTTATGCTCGCAGATTCTAGGCGCGTCGACTTTTCCAAACTACCTCGAACTCCACTACCTTCATCCTCACGTGTACCATTCCCAGATCCAAAGATGGACTCTTTTCTCTTCCCATCGAATCGTCGAAGTATCAGCAACGGTAGCCGCGAAGCTGGTTCTTCCGGTGGAAACCTTCACTATATCCTTCAATACTTTGCTTCACAGCATAAGGGATCATCCGTTCAAACGATCAAAGGTCGTAACGCAGATGTTATAGATTACACGGTTACCGCAGACAATGGCGAGATATTACTAAAAGCGGCTCGATATTATGGATTCCGCAATATTCAAAACCTTGTCCGACGACTAAAGCCAGCAAGGCCATCTCGAATGCCTGGTGGAAAACCTATCGGAAGCGCCAGACGACCGAATGGTAAGGCTACTGGTCCTGATTATACTTATGTCGAAGTTATGGCTTGTCCAGGAGGATGTACCAACGGCGGTGGTCAGATCAAGGTTGATGATCCTGCGAACACCAGCCGGTTAGAAGGTGATGCCAAAGCCAGCCCACAAGAACAGAAAATGTGGTTGGCTCAAGTTGACGAGGCATACTTCTCTGGAGAAGATAGCGAGCATGCCTCGAGTAGTGATGACCGTAATGATTTAGTTGAAGGGATTTCTCCTTCTTACATTAAAGATACCCTGTCGCATTGGGCGACGATAACGAGCCTAGATCTGGAGAGATTGGTTTATACGACATACCGAGAGGTTATTAGTGATGTGGGCAAAACCGGAGGAGATGCCGAAAGGGTAATAGAAATCGCCGGGAAAATTGGCGGAGGTTGGTAGTTGGTGATTCTAGAGCAGAAAATCAACTCATTTTACCACCTCGGTTTGCGAATCCGAATCCTTTACCAGTCGCATCAGGCCCTCTTGGTGCTCGGATAATTTGTTCATTCTCTCGTGATGTTGGTGTAGATGTGCCTGAGCCTGATCGTGATCCTTCACCATTTCGGGACGTTTTCTGTGATGTCGTATATCCGGGCTTAGACGTATAGTTCGGATCGAATAATTCCTTCTGCCCAGTCATACTATCCGGCCTACTATCCGGCCTTCTAATCTCATTTCCTCTACCTCTTCCTCTCCCCTTATCATGCAGAGGTGGTGTTCCATTCCTAGGAGTATTCCCACCACTACCTCCCCTCCCCCCGTTTCCAGAACTGCTTCTTGGCGAGGCACTCGTCCCTAGAATTCTGGCTCTAGCTTCGTCGTACTTTTTCTGTTTCTCCTCTCGTTCACGTTGCGCCTTTTCGCGCATTTCTTCCGCACTTGGCCCTGCGACAATCACTTCTTCTTCTTCATCTGCTTCAATGGTAGTTGTTTTGCCAGTTATAGGATCGATTTTGGTAATTGTTCTAGGAGCAGGCTTGCGAGAGAGAAGCGTAAGGGGCGCTTTGTAGGGTGTGGCCAATGGAACAGGTTTGGCGATATTGGGTGGCAGGAGGAAGGGAAATTGTTCTGAGAGACCCCCGGGGGTTTCGCTGTTGAATAGTGTTAGTTATCTACAGCGCAAAGCCGAATATAGATAGGCGGGAATTTTGAATAATAGAGAACTAACGCAGATTCCCATATCTTCTTGTTGGTTTCCGCATGTTTTGCCAATCGTTCGGCCTTGGAAATTTTTGGTTCTTCCTCGACCGCTTTATTTGTGGCAGGTGCTGATTCCCACGCATCGGCTTGAGATTCCCAATCATCATCCCAGGCACTGGGTGTCGCCATCTTCTTGCTCATATTCAATTAGAAATACGCCAATCTTACTTATTGATTGTGTTTGTGAGAATTGTGAGAAGATGTGAAGATGTGAAGATTGAGTGTGTGGAGGATGATGAAGATGGAGGGGTTGTAATTTTTGGGTTTACAAGGGATGTGGAAGCCAATTGTCTTGGCATGGGCTAGTGGAGAATTATTATAGCCTGATCTACTTGGCTGCATGAGAAGGCTGTGGGGTGGTTGTAGAGCTTCACTCACTTACATTCAGCTTGTGAAGTAGATTTACCACAAATACAAAACCATCAAATAGGTAATACATTCACTACATCTGAACTTTGTGGCATATATTTCTGACATACTCGCATAAATCTCATCAAAATGTCGGCCCAAGAATCAGCAGGTAAATAATCATTATTCCCTCCAACCCCAACTCAAAAACCAAGCGTCTCATGAACTCCTTAGGAAATCAAGAACAACCACCATCTACCACCAACGCCGAGAACACTCATCCGGTCTTTGAAACCCCTCAAGAAGACTCCATGATGGAAACTCCTGACTCCCCGCCCGACCTCTACACCCATAACCAGAACTTCTTCGATACACCAGTTACTACGCCATCGAAGGCTGCCGGAAGTCAGGATAAGGTTAATCATGGTGCGCCTGGTAGTTCTTGGAATACCAAGAAGTTTAGAGAGGAGTATGATAGAGTGTATGAGGGGTTGATCGATAAAAACTGGGATGGTAGTGAGTAATCATCTGTCAGGCTGTGGGGGAGGGAAAATTGCTCTAGGAGATACTAATGTGGATCGCAGAGACGAAATATGGTGATCCTTTGCTTCAGAATTGAGGGTGGTTCTCACTACGTGCATGACAGTAGTCCAGGATTGGGTTTGCTTCATGGTAGCACAATTACGAATTCTCTGTGGCAGAGGATATGAGAAATGCATAATGGCTTGGGAGTTTGGGATTTTCTGGCGTTCTAGGAGGAGTGATTGATAGATTGGCAAAGAAAAGTATCAGTCTGTCTGTACCGTTCAACTGGAATCCAGTTCTTGTCTTACACAACCCTGCCCTTTTTTTGACTTCTTTCTGTTTGGTCTTCATTTCACTATTCTGAGATCTTGCATTTAATAATTGCATTCTTGCGATTCTGCTGGGAGATCGTAAGCCGTGAAGAGTTTAATGTGCAAGTGCAAAGATGTATGCACAGCTTCGCCCTATTTCAGCTCTCTAGTGCCCACCCGCTATAAAATCACCGCTTTACGCTGCTATATCATATCATTGCCTAGACTGAACCTTTCGCCTCATCCATTGCCTATCTATGCCTCTATGCCAGAAGTACTAGCTAAATATCATCGAATATTAGTATTGTGATGTCTAGTGGCACTGTATGTTAGCTGGGCGCAGTCAATATTTGAATACAACAGACATTCCACACTCAATGCTGATGTTCAAATAGAACAAACTGCTCAATTTCCAAATACAAAACAGATACTCCACACTCGATCTCTGTCTTCAGATAGAGCATTGCAGTCTTGGTGTTGCCATAATCAAGGTACTAAGGCGTAATTCGATCTTACAAGTGACCATTAGAGTGCCAAAGGTGAAGAAGGTGTAAATAGGAAGACCAAGGAAAGAGAATTCGTTTTCAGAGAAAATCACTGGTTGTTTGCACTTTCGTTTCTTGTCTTCATGCATCGTTCGTTTCAGCCTCTCTAGGCTTCGAATGCCTGGTCGACCAACACAAGTTCAAGTTCAACATTTGGAACTCCATTCAGATAAGATGTCTCTGGAAGTTGATTCGATCCTTGCTTGAACAGCTCCATGACAAATTTGCAGTTTTCCAGCAGGAAAGCTCTGAACGCACGATCGAATGAGGTATGCCGGTGCCAATCCATAAGGTGGGTACAGATATTTTGACATCTCTGCTCATTCCGATAAACATTTTGTGTCCATAGGGCACAGGGAGATAATGGGTTGTTGTTTCGCTCCTTATATAAGTAAGGAAGGTAGACTATTCCGATGAATGCCACAAATGCACCATCATCAAAGATAGAGGCATGGTCATTACGAGCGAAGCTAAGGTATGAATTTGTCTGAAGTATCTGAGATCTTTTGGAAAGGTTGGATTCCCGAGCCAGACGTTCTGATACTCTGATGATATTATGGCGAAGTCCTACTTCTGCAGGAGTGAAATTCGTGACCACCATAGTGTCTCTTTTATTTTTGACCGTGCTGAGAAGCGGTAGACTCTTGCTTGTGGGAGAAATTGATGGAGGCCGTTGAGGATGCCTGTTGAAGGAAGCGGGTGAGTTGTTGTTGCTTTCTTGAGAAGGAGGTTCAAGGTTAGATCGAAGCTGAGAAGTTGTTTGTCTGCATTAAGTACAAGCATTATTGAGCTAGTAGATATTCACTAAGTACTCGCTTTCACTTTTTTGTATCGAGTAGTATAGAGATTGAGCTTACATTTTCATTGTAAGTTTGTATAGTATTGGAATCAGTTTGCACAACAAATCTTCCTTCATTCATTCAACACTACTTCATAGGTGAACTCATCAGCAGTACTTGTACATTGAGCCTTCATTATTGAATATTTATTTGGGTATTTAATCTTCATTCTTCAGGAGCAGTTCAGATATTATGCTCGATAAATATACTTTCAAGAACAGAGTGTTAAAAGAGAGATGTCTTCGTATTAGATAAGACATTAATCGATCGATACTGTTTATATCAATCTATATCGTGATAAATAGACTTTAATAGACAGTTACTACGATATCTCCGGTTGATATAAGAATGGCATTGATGTAGACGAAACATAGTGCCATCCAACCATCTTCATGTAAATTGACTTGCTATTCCAGCTTAGATAGTAACCGAGCAAGTTAGTATGAGTAATGAATCGTTTTCAAATTTTCAAACGAAAGTGCGATCATTTCAGTTGAAAGATGAATCTGTTCCTTATATCAAGTGGAAGTGAAAGTGAAAGTAGAAGTGAATACCTAAACCCTAAATGGCGAATATCGTTCGCTTCGACAAGAGCTTATTTCTCATCCTGATCTTGCCCAGTTAATTTAGATCTAAAGTCACGTCACCTTGATCTTCCTTTTAGGACAACACCTCCTCTGACAGTTCAAAGCAGGTCAGACACCATGGCGAAAACCAATTCAACTAAATCATCAACTTCGATGTCTCAAATGTCGCTTTTGCTATTCCGACGATTGGAAGCCTTCCATTTAAGACATCCAACTTTTCCCTTAACCACCGGTTATTTTTCCAAAATTGCTACTTTAGCATTGATCATCGATGGCACTAATTTTATAGAAGACACAGATCTTGAGAGTTTCTTAGCATTTCTTGGAATACAATATCTCCCATATCTGATCAGAGAACGTGACAGTGACCCCTTGTCTCCACTTGGCCTTTGGAATCATATGGGTGGTCGAAACAATAGGGGAACCACTTCTTCCGAAGCAAATGCAATAGCATGGGAGTATCGTGAATTGTTGAATCACTATTGTGTTGGCACATTTCACAATGGATTTAAAGAATTCTTAATGAAGAATTGTCAATTCCTCATCGAACTCTGTAAGAGGCCTGCAGCTTCTCAACTAGCGCCAGCTTCAATCGACAACGTTGAACTTGAACTTGTCCTCATTGACCGGGCGCTCGAAGTCAGATCGAAGGCTCTTGTCCCTGCGAAAGATGCTGGGGCCGATTTAGAGAACAAGGTCAAGAAAGAGGTTTTGAAGAAACTTACGGAGTTGGCAGAATCAATGGGGGTCAAAGTAGAGGTTGTATCCGACAGCGAGGTCAAACTCGTATCCAACACCCTCGAACAATCAAGCAAGAAGAGAAAGCACGCAGAGAAGTAGATCGTTTGGATATGGCATTAATTTGGGAAATTTGTTTTCAAAATTTCAAACGACTCAAGAAGTATGATATCAGAGCCCACTTTTGTCTCAAACCTACTAATTTCAATGCAACTAGATGATATCACACAGAAACTTGGTGGTTTTCCTTTGAATCAGGTATTGCGGATGGTACACTTCTTACGGATCGGATGCTGCGAATGCTTTTTCTTCTGGTACGGTGATTTGGGTTGGCAAATAATGGACTTGCAAACCGATCAGCTTGGGCAACGGAATAATAAATAGGTCTGAAGGCGCAAGTTTCTGCGCAAAACCAGTGGTTAGCTGCAACATTAGATATGAAATGATTTCAGATGCTACCAACCTCAAACACAACTACAATATGAAACTTCCTGATCTACACTCCCCATTACAAACCTTTCACTTCGTAGGAATGGAGGGCCATTGAAAGCTCATCTGCAAGTTTGCTCTTCCAGAAATCTAAAGTTATGTTCTCAATCAATCTTGGTGGTTCTATCCTATTTTCCTACAATCCCCTTTTTTGAGTCTCCATACTTCTCGTCCCTTCTCTACCCCAAGTAACCGCGGTCTTTGAATCTCTCAAGAGGTCTAATCACGCAACTCTTTCAGCGAAAATGTTCCTTCGCTGGGTACTCCACCACTCTAAGTTTCTTTCTGCCTCTAAGCTTGAGTAGTGATCGACATATCAAAACGACTACCAAACAAGCACTGGCTCGTATGATGGAATATCAGTGCTGTGACTTCGCAGGTATTGGAGTGCCAATATTCTTTCTCCTTCCACCTCCATTTTTACTTCTATTTGTCTTTCGGGGCTTTAGCTGACAGAAGGGAGATTCCATGAAATTAACAAAACAAGCCACTCGTTTAAAAATTCATACTTCCCAGAAACGATAAAGTGCATCACTGAATCGGGGACCATAGTTTCTCGAGTATTACACTTGATAGCGGCACGATGACGTTCAAAGTAGCGCATGCAATTCGTGATTAACTCAATGTATGCCACATCATCAAAGATGAAAGTCCACTAGAACTCATACATGAGATTATTAGGGTATTGAGCAAATTCTTAAACTAGCAACAATATCATCATACACTGACCTCGAAAAGCGTCTCAGAGCGACGATTCTCACTAGAAATGACAACTATATAGAAAATTTAAGTTTGAGCAATTCTTTTGATCTATTTATCCAGCCGCCTTCATAGTTTAGCAGATCTTAACCCGCCCAAGCCTAAAGGCCTCCCACCGGCAATCCATCTCCCGCTCTATAATTCGCATACGGATCCACGTCATCATACCCCTCCTTTATCTTCTGACTTTCATCAATGCCAAACACATCAAAATAATCCCCATGCCACTTCTCCGCCCAGTCTCTCAATGCATCCCAATCCATGCACATTTTCTTTGGCTGCAGGAAATCAGTCTTACGATGTCCAGCTAAATTGGGTACTAGTGTATAATCGGGATTACACATGATGTACTGACGGATTCGGTCGAAACAGTGGTAGGGGTGATCTGATGGAGAGAAGGATGGGAGTGGGAGGGAATGCCGATAGGAATGATAGATGGCGCGGAGCATACGCTATTTTTAGTTAGAGTTGAAGAGATCAAGACAAATTTTGCGGTGAACAAGTGAGGACTAATGAGGAGAAAGACATACGACACAATGCAGAACGTGATAGGACTCAATGAAATAGATCCTTTTGGCCTCCGTATCACCACTATATAGGTGAGTAGAAGTCTGCGGTAAATTGTGGTCTTTCGCATAGGATTCAGACAAAGCTACGACACCATGGCCGGGTAGAATATTATGCCAAGCTTCGTTGGCTTCGGTTTCATTGGGAGAATTAAAAAGGCTGGTGTTATGGAGATAACGGAACTGAGAGCGTTCGAGACTGAGTTCCGGGATTTCTGTATGATAGTAGACTATTAGTATCGTGGTGGGTTTTTTGACTCGATAAGGACTTTAAAATAAAAGTATAAGGGATAACTACCGGGTGAAGAGAGGCATGTATTCAATGATCTAGAGCTCATGGATAGGATATAAACCAATTGCAGAACATTCAAAAGAGTCAAGAAAAGAATCAATGGCCAGATGAAGTTCTTGAGAAAGATTTTGGTCTTCGAGGAAGCGAAGGGACGTGAATTTGAGAGAAGTCCCTCACTTGACTCGATATCTGCATCTTTCTGATCATAATGGTTATGAGACCATATTTCTGAAGATCCTCGATGATATAATACTTCTGGAGATGGAAGTGTCTCAACGTCTGTAGCTGGCGTCATTCTACACAAGGATGCCAATATCTTGGCCGCAAGGAGGGAGAGATGTAGATTGTAGTGATTGTGGCAATGCGTGGAAGAATAAGCATTTGCCAAGTTATTGGCAATGGTATATATGTGAAGGAAAGAGAATTTGTAGTTTCCTAGTTCAATTTTTTATTAGCGCCGCACCATCAGCATGAAGTAGAAACAAAGAACGAAATAGAATACGCCAGTTTGTCCAATCATATACGAATTTCTTTTGAGAAATAAGTGAATTTTTTTTTAAATTTTAAATTTCTTTTTGGAAAAAGTCTATACATTTTATTATTTTTTAAAACAATTGAATGATTATTTTGAGTTCATTTTTAATTTCGTATACTTCTCTGGTTTAAGGCTATTTTATAATATATATAAAAAATCAATTATTTTCCCCAAAAAGCTTTTTCTATATGGTTGAGCGATGACAACTGTAAATCGAGAAATGATTAATTTCATTAACTACCTAATGGGAGGTCATATTCAAATAAAGAATCACAGTGAATAATAGGACAGGCCGACTGATGAATGGAACTTCATCGAAGATGATGAAAAGGGGTCTCAATAGGAGATATAAGCGAGAATTAATCTTTTGATAATTCATTGTGCTAATTTATTGGGGAGGAAATTAAAACGAGCAGCAATAACTCTAATAGTGTGTACTAATAGCCAATAGGAATTCGAAGAATGAGGCTTTTATGGTAGTCATTTCTCCCCGATTCAATGTCCTCTCTCAGAATAGGGCGCATCTCCGTTTAGTCTGTTGCCCCCTCACGGCATCGCACAACCCTCTTCAACCCCCATAATGGAGTATAGTATACTAGTTAGTCCTTAAATTTGATTAGTCAATCTTCCTGACCCATTTTGATGCCCAGACACCTGCAATATTTTTGTAAAGTAATAATTAAAGCCCGGGAGTGAGTGATATTCCCGACCCCCTCTTGGAGATTTGAGGATTAGGTGGAAGCTACAGACCTTTATTGGAGGTATTTAGTGATAGTGAGTAGAATGTCATCAAAACGACGATTACTATTTACGTATTAGTTACTACTTTAATAGAAGAATTGAAGATGCTTTCCACTACTATTTATGCCACTCCATATTATGTGCTCGTATTTTTCTCTGTTTAGTCCAAGTTAATGGTGCAATATATTGCAAACCAAGCTATAAATATACTCGGAATATCCATGATCTAGTAATAAAAGGATGTATGTACCGTCCGAGTATTACAAGATATGAAATCCATTATTAAGAAACCATGAGTAGATTAAAATATTAGGCAGGAAATTCTATGTGAAGAAAAAAGATATGGGATATAATAATTCGTTTTCCAGAAATTACTACTCGATGATGTAGTCAAATCTGGAATATCACAATGACTCTTCTTCAGGAGCAACTCGCTTCCCCATCGGAAGCAAAAGGCTACAGCGGAGCTATCTCCCATCTAGACCCACCTCCGCCGTTGTCCGCGCCGTACCGCACCTCGTCCCCCACCACACACATTCCAACCCTCTTAGTTCTTTTACTCCTTCTCAATCCCAATATTATCTCAAATCAGCTAAAGTGGATCACCAAAACGGAACAAATATTCCAAAAACAAGCAAGTTGGCGCAGTGGAAGCGCGCCGGGCTCATAACCCGGAGGTCCCCAGATCGGTAAGCATTCAATCAATCCTGATCCCGAGTCATATCACTAACAATATCCAGAAACTGGGACTTGCTATAGTTCAAACCATTCTTTTGTTGCTATTTTTTGCGGTTTTGAAGAGCTGATGGTGTGTTTTTGGGTTTCCGGGGGAAGGTTGACATATGGTGAATGGAAGGAAGGTGGACTTAATTTTAGAGTTTTACTACTAGTAGGCTGGATATGTAGTGCTTCTTGGGGAATGGGAATTTCCAAAAATTATAGCTTTACGATTGTTTCTCGTCAAGTTGTGAGCTTGGGAATAATGGATAGAAAAACTTTGGTAGGTGGGGTTACTTGAGTTTTATATTGGGCCAGGAAGTTACAACAGTGGTGCGGAACCAGAAATCTGGGAGTCCTTTTCATCCTATCACAAGCAGAGAATTTCAGGTCATATCCCCATGGTGGGGCAGTGGGGTAGTAGTATTCCCCCCCCNNTGAATAAAGGTTAAATTTTAGTGGGGGAGAGTATTGCTAGGTTCGGCTAGATCAGGGGGGGTACAGTCTTCCTTGTCCTCCAATTCCAAATAATATCTACTGGTACGCTGTTGTAATTCTGCATCTCTGCATCACTACACAGATAAAATCGAAAGCTCGACAGTCTCTTCTTCTCTGAATCTTATCTCTTTACGCCTTAATTTTCCTCCGTCTTCTTCCCTTTTTCGGTATCACAATGAATCTCTCAAAGATGCCTCTCTAATATTTCTTGGCTTAAGAATTTCAAAGTAACGTTCTTCCTTAAAACATTAGTCAGAATACAAACAGTTGTATTTGAATCTCTGTTACCGGAGTGGAATTTGCAAAGGTGTCTACTATAACGATTTAGGGCTGCGAATGTACAGTCCCAGTCACATTAGTCTGAATAAGGGCACTCTTCCCAATATGCCCCGTCCTTAATGCCGTCAACTTCTATTTGGATTCTGTTTTTGCTGGACTTTGATTGGTCGCCATTTCTGTCATGGGAGCTAGATTTTGAGAGAATTATATGGCAGTATCTGAAGCATTGCTTGCAGGGCCACCCAAACAGATATGTTCCGGTGGTGTATACATTCGTAAAGCGTATCTAGTCACTAGTTAACGAGCTCATTCATGTTCACTGCTGGTAGGGGAATGAATAGTGTATACCTTTTTTGCCCCGATTAAAATTGCACCACTGAGATATTGACTTAAATTATGAATACGGTTGGTCAGCTGCGATTTGTATCTTGTAGGTCTTTGAGAGAATCTGATTCATCTGAAGGTTGAAAAGAGTCTTCCAACCCTTCGCTCCTCGAATCTTCTGCAAAAGTGCAGAGATGATGCATCTATATAGCTCAACGGCGTATTCTCTCAAGATCTTGTGAGGATGATGTGCCAGGGAAGCCATTTGATCAGGACCCGGAGATGCCCAACTCAATTCTAGCATCCTCACCGTGGTCTGGGGATCATTTCCTGCCTGGATTGAAGCTTGTATGGACTGAGCTGGTGTTGAATGTAACGTACGGGTCAATCCCTTATACTGTTCCAGGGCTTGCTCACCGTAGTGAAGGGCTGGATATTTTTCATGAGCTAGTGCTAGCGTGGTTGCTTTGTGCAAGCCAAGAGTCCAAAGTCTTGGGTTTTCGCTCGGGAAGAACAGAGTAGATCCGCGGTCAGAAAATTCGAGGCTCTTGTCAAAATTTTCCAATGTTCCACTATTCTCTGCTATCTTTCGCCACGGAATAGCAAGATTATTACCGCCAGAGCCGTTTCCGCATTTTCTTCGAGGTTTGCTGAGCTTTCACGTCTATTGCTTCCGAAGAACACTCCTCAATTAAATTAAGATCTTGGTCCATTTTTTCCGGCCCATGAATTAACAGCGACATGTATACATTACCCAACTGAATATTCAAATTTCTCTTTTGAACGATATCATAGGTATGGAGATACGCTAAAGCGTTTCTGAGTAAGCACCCTACTCACTTTAGATGCTTCATATTGTGATCAATAAAAAACTTCCGCTGTAATGCGTAGCTCAGATTAGATAGGATATAGCCGCATCAAGAATAATCACCTCATTGTCTAAGGCGTATTTAGGTAAGAGGCATTTTTCATAAGTTCGACTGCAGTCTGCTTTATTTTTGGGTGATCTGGCTTAGCAAGATCTAATGCCTTTGCATAGAAACTGATGATGTAATTGAAATGTTCTGGACCGGGGATGAATTCTAATCTGTCTTGAAGGGTATGTCCAAAACCCGAGTGATATTCTGCTCGAACTGGGTCTTGTAGTGTATTTGCAGCGCACTGCAAATGCATAAATAGCAATGGAAATTTCGTAATTTTGCTTTGTTGGGTTCTGCTTTGCCTTTGCAGGTACTGTTGCTGCACGGTCACGGCACAGCTTTGTCATAGCAGGGTGTGGTCCAGCTTTTTCGATGGCAAGAATGAGGGCTTTGGCGATATTTGGAAGGTCGTTTAAGTATTTCTCGTCGACTAGGAAAGTTTCAGGTGTCTCATCTGAGAGGTTGGTCATGTTAAAGTTGTGTAGACATTTGAAAGAAATCCATACACTAAACATTCAGCGATCAAAAATGATTTGTACAATAATAGTTCAATGTCAAAAACCTGGATAAATTTTAAGCCTTGTGTGGTATTCCGCTGGTTACTTTTCAGCTGCCAATATAGATGCGTAAAAGTAGCGAATGCAACATTGGCGTATTCGTCTTCATCGGTAAAACCATAAATAACTACTTGCGCAGAAAATCGTAAAAGGGTTCTTGAATTTATATTACCTTAAAATAATGGCAGACAAAACGTTACAGACTTTTTTCTCAGAAGCCTTAGAAGTCCATGGATATGGACATGCTTTCTATGAGCCTGAGTTAGCCAGTGTCGTTAAGCCTGGTGCTTGTGGTTTTCTCGGAAATGGCTTGTGGATTTCTCTCGTTGATCCCAACAAAGCTCAGGGATCCTTCGGCGCATGGATTGACTTGTCTGTCCACCACTCCAACAAGCACCCACGAGCGAACGGGAGTGGGTTCCGAAGATCTGCTGCAAACTTTGCCAGAGAAAATTGTATTTCAAGGCGGACGTAACTTAGGTGTCCCGAGAAGACATTGTGGGGATGATACGGATGTTTTTATAGTCTCGAGGAATAGGAAGAGTGTTAGGGCAGGAACCACCCACTATATGTGCATATAAGTAGCCACTTCTTAGCTACTCTTCATTCTACATATCATTATACACAACATACCCATCTCTATATTGTGTATCGTGACAAAAAGGAGGGAAATGAGGAAGACTCTGACGATGCCTTCTGATTTGCTAGCATTAGAAGGATTTGATTTGCTAACGTATTATGAAGTTGAGCCCTACACCGAACATGAGATATAGCATCAATATCATGATCCCGAATCTCCATGAATTTGTAAACATAGTTTTTTACAAGATACAAATCCGATTGGAACATTGGCCAGTTTTTTTCCCTCGGACGGGGCCCTTGTTTAGATTTTGCGAACGCTGGTCTAAAACCACTAGCACGAAGGGAAATGACGTGAGGACTTGGACCCTCATACAGTAAAGGATCAGGTATAATTATCAGAGTATTGCAAAAGGAATCAATCGTAAAACCAATCGAAATGGTAATAATCTTCTGTCATAACGATTTTAAACGCCTCGCTTGGTGGTCTTGAATAACACACAGTGGTGCAGTCAGCACCCCAAAAAATGATATACACCAATATCGCCGTACATCTGATGCAAGGAGATATCTAAAGAATCAAAACGATCATATTCCCCATAAACGCCCTGTACTATCAACATTACACTATCCTCTCCTGGGCAACCCTTGGCAAAAGTTCGATATCATCCTACAAAATAGTCGTTAACACCATCTCATTCGTTACAAGACATTACACTGTTATCGAACTCGGATTATTCCCTACTTCAGAATTTCTCACATTTCCATTGTGGCCATGCGCACTCTCAAGTCGACCCTCCTCTAAATCGCTCGGTCTTGCAACATGACTCTCATACCCTGTGTCGTGATGATGATGCAGTCCACCAATTGGACTATTCGCACTACTCACATAACTACCCACTCCAACACCAGCCCAGAATGCACGGTCTGAACTCCGAGGGCCCCATGACCAGCCTGCTCCTTGGGAAATGGGGAGATGGTAGAAGCGGAATGAGAAGAAGGCGGCGGTAGTACCGATAAGGAAACCGAAAAGAATATCAAAGCCATGATGGCGGAAATCGGAGAAGCGGGTCGAGCATACGTAGACGGATAATAAAGTAGGGATAATGGCTATCAGGAGGAGGTATAGAGGAGGAGCTGCAGCTTGATTGCGCGAGGCGATTAGATTATCGTTGTGGCCTGATGTGAGAGCTGTCGAACTATCGATGTTCTTCCCAGAGAATTCGGAATCATTACGCTGATGGCGTGGGAGGTTGCGGGAGGGAAATGCGGAGTGATATGGTGAGGAGTCCGTGGTGTAGGCTCGGGGTGCAAGAACGGGAATGGTCAAAGCGAGTTTTGATGCCAGGAAAAGGCTAAGGTAGACAAGTCCCGCGGCAGAGAATGACGAATGACCAGAAGGATAAGATCGAAATCCATCGTCAAGAATAGAACTATCTGTTTGTTGACAGATACCTGCTTGAACTAGAACGATCCCTTCTGGTCTAGTACCGCCTCCAACAGCCCACTTCTCAATATTGGCCATATCAGGATCACATCTCGATATCAAATCGGGACGTGGTCGTCCAAAAAGATTCTTCATCCCATTGGTGATAACGAATGCCAAGGCGAGAGATAATGCAAGCCCGAGCCAGGATGCATGAAGTTCCCATAACTTCCGTTTCCATATTAAGGCCTTTGGTACAGATTTGGGTACTGTCGGTCCAGGGACGAGGGTAAAAGTAATGAGAAGAATGACGATGGCTGGGACAGCGAGGGCCAATACAACGAGTAAACCCGTCGAAATTTTCTCATGGTTCTGATGTGGATAACTGATATCTGGATCGACGACTGAGAAGGGACGTTTGTTGGGTGTTTGGTAGGAAAATAGAGCGCCCAAAGCTGCAGCAATAATTAAGATAATCCAATCAAATACGTATGAAACAACGACGGCAATGGAGACTTTTCCATTGTTCCGAGATCTAATGATAGAATTCATCGTGAAATAGTTCTCATCTATTCATGAAGCTGAAGATAATATTTGCTGAGGATGAAGACGGGAAGTTGTGTATTGAATGAAGAGAGAAAGGTTGTGCATTTATTGCAATGTAAAAATCTTGAGGCTGTGTTATTGCCAAGATAGGTCAAGAGCCAAGAAGTTCAATGATATTCAACCAGTCTGACTATTCTCTCCTTCCTTAAGAAAGTCAGATAAGTAGTAGATAGATAGATAGATGTAAGACTCAAAAGAATGAGCTGACGAGGAAATGATGCATACATACGACTTGCTATGTTATATCTTATATAAGACTTATTAACTCATTAACTTACCTATTATTAGAAGGTAAAAAGTAGATATCTGGCTTGTCTTGTGGCGCTTAGACTTTCATTTCAGAGAGGCTTTGCTTTTCAGACTTCCGTTGTTGTAAAGGATTTATTGGCTATGGCTAGGTCCATACTACCTACTCCCGTTATGTCAATATATGGGACTAATAAAGTTGTTATTCATTTGGCCTTACTGCCATCTAGAACTGTCTCGTTTGAATATAAATAGAAGTAGTTGTTAGATGTAATTATTTTGATGCTTTGCAGATCTTGTTCTTAAACTTACTTCGTTGGCGTCAAAGTATTTTTCTTTGTTCCAAGTGAGGCCACACAGCCGCCACACCGCCACATACGTTAGGTGTAGAGATGCACGTAAGGGATAAGATGATACAAACCAAGTTTTGATTTGTTCTTTTATTTTACGCTAAGTTAGACTTCTGGCATTTTGAGGATTCATTGCATCAAAAATCATAAACGTTATCCAATACCGAATTAGCAGCTGTCACGTGACTGGAACTAGAAGTAGAATCTTGCTCAAACAACGAAATCCTCTTACAACTTCACACAGGTGAGGATTAATCAAATGAAAAGGTTCGTTTCATTTTGTAGTTCCTGGCCTTACATATCATTTCCAGCTGGATTGTCCAGCACCATTACTTTGCCTCCATCTAGCGTTGTTCCAAGAATATAGAGCCCCAACTACCGCCCAAATTGACTATAGGAGTGTACGACCATTCAAACTTCCCTCTTCTCTCTGCTTCAGCCATCGATGGTCTCACTCTTGCAATCTTGTCAGAGGATTGCGACTGTGACGGGTTGGGAGGCGTGCAATCATGCTGGTTCCTGGCTGCATTGGGATTGGAGCTCTCCCAGTGATTGTGGGCCTGGCCCACAGTCGACGGCAGAATTGGCCGCAGCGATGTCTCTGGAAGAAAGATTTGATTCCATCAACCCCCAAATCCGCGGGTCCATAGTTTTGAGCTTGAGACATAATGACGGGGTCTGAGAGGATACTGATTCCCGAGTTAGGAGAAGCACTGGTTGCTGGAAAGAATTTAAGGGGAAAGCGTGAGTCGCAAAAGCCAGCATCGGCGTACAACGGGAAGAAAACTTACTATCCATCACGATATGAGCCTCCCTGTAGATCACACAGAAGAAAGCGGCGGTTCGAATCGTGGTAGGAGAAATGACTCAAGGCTTGCATTGCATCGTTCCACAAAGTCTCGCGCCCGGTCCATCCTGTATTGCTATTGAACTTTTCATAATGTTGAATCATTGGTTCCACAAGAGACTTATGACCGGTATGCTCGTCAACCCATATTTCGGGTGTATTGAGTATGATACTCCCATTTGGCATAATCCCTGCCTCGTGGAATCTGTCAATGATATATTGCGTATGACTGATTATCTGGAGTTCTTGTTCGAAATAGTAATTTTCGACCACGGAGCCGGTCTTGAACTCCTTTGACACACAGCGTTCGCCACTTCGCGGACCTTCTGTATATCTACCCTCCTGAAAAGTAAGTTAGCACCAAAGATCGAAAGGGGCCAGCAGGCTGTAATAGTAAAAGTACGGTTATAGCATACCCAGACATTCTTGAATGTCCCTGTTGCAAAAATTCGGGATTGGTCAAAACTGCCTCTCGTGGAATTGTTAGTACGTTGGTGGGCCATACTGAAGTTTACTGGCTCTAAGACGATGCTCGCGCAGAGATACTGTAGATTTTCGAGGGCTAGTTAATTATGAATGACAATCCAAGCGAGTATGGTATGGTTTTCGGTCTCTGAGCTAGGTACTTAGGAGATACTGGCCATGTTATATGAGTTGTAAGTACAGCTGGAAGGTTCCTCGCTTCGAGTAGTAGGGCACAGGAGGTTCCAGACATTGGCACGTTCTATGATAATTTCTTTGTGTGATTGACTATTGGATTCTAAAGTAAACCACTTTATGGCATTCAGTTTCTCGGTGTTTCGTATCAAAAGGCATTGAGTCGGGGAGGAGCGCTGGCTCTGCATCGAGTCTGCAGTCTGCCATTCCCAAGCGTTGGATCTGCAAATCCCTACCTAGTAGGGTGGGCAATCACTAGCAAAACCCTGCTGTTTGTATGCTTTTGCTCTTGCAATTCTAATCTCGATACCATGCAAGCGAAATATAATTCAGCATAATGAATGAATGGTAAGGAACTCTTGAACGGAACTCTCGTTTATTTGTTTTAGGATCATGGGATTATTCAACCAAATACGGTGCTCCATACGCATAGCATCACAGCCGGGCGGCTTTTTCTTCGCCATTTCCCTCTCAAAGTAGAAAGAACATGGCATTGCTTCGCAAGATCTCTTGATCGTACTTTCGTTGGTTTCACGCGTTTCGCTCAATACGCTGAACGGGATAGTCCCAACGGAGTGGGCCTTGAAAATTGGCATATATTCCCGACGCGCACCTGCATGCTTTCCTCACCTCAACATCTTCGCGAAGACAGCGCGGCATTTGCAGTATTTCTTTTGTGGCAAGTGTCACGGTAAATACTAACAACTTTTAAAATCTGAAAGGGGTGAAAAAACATGGATCTAGCACAACGGGTGGTAGATCAGCAGATACATTTGTTAACGAGAGTCCCTCGAGGAAAAATACTTGGGAGGCCGTAGTTGGCCGGCCTAGTACGTCTCAAATATTCTAATATCAAAAACATGGCCACGATCCTTAGAAATTGGTCTAGACCTGAAGAGACCTCTTCAGGTCTAGATCGTATAGATCTGGAGTGTATTGTCGGAACCATACCTTTACCCTTCCTGGCCTCGACCCATGATGATTCTTGGGGATGATCAATCTCATGAGTTTCGTGGAGAAAATAATATGGCTCAATGCAATGATTGCTTTTATACTAATTAGTGTGTAGCTTTCGAGAATCACTCTCTTCTTCTCGGAATTTGAATGTTTTGCTCATGTAACATCACTGCAAAATATCATCGCGACCATAAATTAACTTCCCCACAAACAGCCTCCCTCAATCTACTTAGCTTAAAACCACTCCCTAACCAACTTAACTAACTCCCCATCACATTCCTCCGGCACATAATGACCCCCATCCACACCACATCCCTCCACCTTCCCCCCACAAACCTCCTTCCAAAGGCCCACCACATCCCCAAACTCCGTCTCACACGCCCCATTCCTCCCCCAAACCACAAAAACATCACACTGAATCTTCCTTCCCTCCTCCCTATCCCTCCTCTGCTCCTCCAGATCCACCGAAGCCCCCGCCCGATAATCCTCACACATCCCATGAACCGTCTCTTGATCCTCCAACATCTTCTCATAAACCTTCCTCACCTCCGCATCAAAATTAATCCCCTTCCCACCCACACCCGCCCGACCTAGGAACTTTTCTCCAAAGATTGATGGGTTGGCTAAGATGAGTGATTCGGGGAAGGGGGATGGTTGGGAGAGAAATGCCCAGTGCCAGTACTTTTGATACCAGGTGTATTTCCCTAGCTCGTACATGGTTAGGGTGGGGAGGATATCTAGTAACATGAGTCTTGTGATTGCCTCTGGATGATTGATGGCGAGTTGGTGAGCAACACGTGCACCGCGATCGTGGGCTAGGATGGAGAATTGTGGGTATCCAAGTCGTTTCATTACGGCGAGGCAATCTTCACCCTTTATAGGCGCAATGTTAGTTAGAACTCTTGGATTCATGAGATTATCGGAGTCATGTAGGAAATTGGGATAGAAAGACATACCATAACACTCTTACTATATTCCCCATGTCCCCCATACCCACTAGCACGCGGTTTAGAACTCAAGCCATAGCCCCTTAAATCAACCAATACGATTGAATACTTATCAACGAGTTTTGGGGTGACGAGATGCCATATATGATGTGTTTGAGGGAACCCATGGATAAGGAGGAGAGGAGGACCAGTTTTAGGACCGGTGAGAGTATGAATTTCGATACCATCGGAGGTGGGTATTGATTGGGATTGGAAGTTTGGGAAGAAGGTCATGGTTGGGTATTGAAAGCAGCTGATTGAATGGGGATGAAGGGGTAAGATGAGTAAATTGTATGTCGAGATGAGGGGATTGGTGAAGAGAGACTTTATCTTGGATGGGAGTATCAATCCATATTGTGATACCGAGTTTATTGCGAGCTGATTTGTAAGTTTTGAGGTTGAAGATCGAAGGGAATGCGGGGTAATAATGGTGCAGCAATGATGTAATATTAGCGAAATGCTGAATCTAGAAATACTAATCTAAGGAGTAGTAGCTGTTAGTACATACCTGTGTATTATGAATCCTGTGCTGAAAGAATGGTGATTGATATGATTGATGAATTGTATTTATTAAAAAATGATAGCGTGCAGATGAGACAAGTCGTTTCGAAATCATAGTCAAGTTTAAATGGAACCTACCTAGATAGCTCCTGGTTGATTCACATATACTATTATAAGAAAACTGTCAGTTCAGCATATGTTCCTCAAAGTTGTACAAATTGATATTTATCTAATTATGTCTGCTTCTACTCATCATCCTTATCAATTCACATCAAAAACGTCAATTCATATCCATTAATCGTCAAACTCCAAAGCCATGCTTTCTTCGTTCATCAAGCTTTTTTACACGCGCCCCTTTCACTCGCTAAACCTTCCGTCTCATGATGAAGAATGCCCCTCCCATCGCAGTTCCTTCCACCATACCCATCCTGACATTATATCGTAAAATTGTCGCATATCCTATCCTCATAACCGTCATACCAACATCGTTTTAGATTCCCGCTAGTATCGAGAAATTGTATCGTATCATAGTTATCCTCACCAGTGGCATTCATTGATGAGCTCCGCCATCTTCCAACTTCCAGCTCAAATCATCAACCCCATAGCTCCAGCCGCAGCCGCAGCATAAGGTAAACAGTGCATCATCGTAGGTCTCGGTATCATAGCTCCAACTCCATTCGTGCCAACAACAAAACCATCAGTTGTAGTTGCCGCGTTCGTTCCAAATTGCCCACAGCCGGCACTCTCAACCGCCGCACAAGCAACACTACTCAAACTCTGACAAATACTCGCTGCACTAACCGCTCCCAAATATCCTCCACTGAGAGTAGCTGCAGCTACCGTCACGCCGCCATTTGGAGCCGATACCGTAACTCCACCACCCATTCCACCTTCAAGATCAACAGTACAAAGCGCATAGTTCTTAGCACAAGAATCCGTGGCGCTAGTACATGCTGCGGAGTTGACATAAGAAGTAGGAAGGATTGGAAATGGGAAATAGGCGTTTGAGACGAATGATCCTGTTACAGTGGCCGAAACTCGTGCGGGAGTTCCGATTGTAGTAGGAGTTGTGACGGTGCCTGTACATGATGCGCCAATGCCACAGCAGGCTACGTTATGGGAAGCATCTGTTGAACAAGTTGCTGATATGGGACAGCATGCACCTCCATCTGCGGCTTTCAGTGTGGAACAGGAATTGTAGTTTGAAGGACAGTTTCCTGCGCGTTTGAGGAGTTCGGGTTTAGGTTTTGAGGAGGCGGGGGACGTATCGGGGAAGATGGTTTCGTTTGATATTAATGATGATTCTGAGGAGATATCGAGGTCGAGGGAAAGTGGTGCGTAAAATGGTTCGGGTGGTGAGAGGAGTGATGGGATTTGAAGAGCTGTGGTTATGGTGAGGAGGGAGAGTGCGAGGAATGAAGATTGGTAACGCATTTTGTCAATAGACTATATACGGAGATGTAGGTCTAGGTTTACTTCAATAATTAGTACGAATAATAGGAACACTTGAAAAGAAGAAGGGTAAAAATGTTCCGAGGAATGGAAGAGAAGAATACCCGTTATTTTATTCCTAAGGTTCGCTGCCCAACCACCTACTTTATTGGAACTTTCCCCGCAAGGTTATCAACTTATTATACCTAAAATCAATCTTACCTTCTGCGACAGAGATTTAGATACTCATTGGATGAAACTGCGATTTGAATGGATTGGATATTTGTTGGATATATTTGTGCCAAGCGGTGATGAATTGAAAGATCTCATCATCTCATCATCTCTTCACCGAGTTCATTGCCAGCTGTCTGTTGCAAGTTTCAGGTCCCAAATTATTATCTGCAAATATCAACTTGGTTACCATGGGGATGAATATTCGGTGAGGCTGGGGGTTTGAGGCGTTTTTAACCTTAAATCGAGTGGCTGGCATGGTTGTGGCTTGAGAAGCTACGGTTACGGTACCTATGTGATGTTGCAAATAACAATCTCAATGTTGAAAAGTTTCACTCAAATTCATCATTACTTCAAGTGAATAACGTAATTATTGATCAAATACCTATAGCTAGGTACCTACTTATCATAAAGATTCAACTGTCCAAGTGGCCTTGAGTGAATAGATGTTCAAATTGTTTTGTCTGTCCAGATGGTCAATTTCACCCGTGTTAATGTGAAGAGAGAATGACTTTGATATAATCTTCATTCTACATCTTGAAAAAATCATCCTCTATATACAATCACGATTAAAACGTGAGATCTTTAGTCGAGATCATTAGGAACGCTGTATGGAAAGGAGAGAGAGTTAGGATGAAGTATAGTAGCAAATAGCCTGACTGCTAGAGACTAGATTAGAATGTCATGATTGTATTGCAACAGTTGTCATTCAACACTTATTCCGCTAATATCTTGGATTTGAAATGATAAATTTAATCTATTGTTGCCTAGATAACGAATTTTTATGACGTCCCCCTTCCCCCTCTCTCGCGAAATTCAAATATCATTTGCATCGTGTATATGATAGACTACGAGTAGTCCCAATTAAAATCGAAAAGTAGGAACTGATCAGACACTTTATATCACAAACTCCATCATGACAGTGGTGCAGATATTTCCAAGTATAAGTGTGATGTGATATTCTTCTCGAAGGTTTTATGAACCAGATGGGGAACTGCAAATGAGACCTTGCCCCAACTGTTGGTTGATAATTAGTATCAAAAATATATCGGGAAGAAGTGGAACAGGAACAACTCACGATAGGAAGAAGGCAACACATATCGATTTTTCCAACAGCTGCGCAGACTTCGTTGAAAGATTTGGCATCGGTGTATGCCTCTGGTGCTATTTTGTATCGGATTAGTATCGAATTGTAGACGAAAGAAGTATGGGCACTTACGAGTTTCACAGTCTAGATCTGCTACTCCGAGGACATCAACATCGCAGCATTGTGGTGAACCGCTACTGCAGATAGCATCTTGTCGTGTGGAAAAGGTAGCGGGCATGGAGAGAGAGGATGTAAAGAGGGCAGTGAGGGTGAAAATAATGCTAACCCTTGAGAAGATCATCTTGATGGTTTTGTGGTGGTGTGATGGTGGTTTTGCTTAAAGTTGAACTGATGAGTGGATTGTGGTGATAAGGATGAGAATGAAGTTTAGATCAGTGTTGAGAGACCTTTGCTCATCTTATACTTTTCCCCCTGGGCTCCATTTCCCCTTTACTCTAAGCTATTATGGACCTATAATTGCTTTGATAAGTATGCTTCAACTAATTCAATGAAATATGATGTCAACCGACAATATTTCTTGATATTCAAGACGAGATGATGACGGTATGAGGGATAGTTCAGATTCTTAATGGAAGATGTGTTGATGAAACCAGGAGTAAAATCAATGATATTCTGACAATTCACGCGTCGCTCACAAAGCCGCTGCCTTACTTCAAAATTGATATAGACTTGGATAGAAAGTAACAAAGACCAATCCCCACCGAATACCATCGGTTCCTGATATACAATGTAACAAGCACTAGCCATGTTACTGATTCTGGACTCAGCTATTCAAGGATACAAAGAGAGCTTTTAAACCCAGAGATCAGCAACTCGCATGATGCCTTGTTTTAAGATGGGATACAGCCGACGATGATACTGGAGCTGCTAAGTTCCAGGGGTTGTCCCGCCCCATGTTCATGAACTTGGTGAGATTGCCATGACATCTTGTCGATAGAGCATTAGTCGGTACATGCTATATGATGTCAAATCATAAGCCTCAAACTCTGAGGCAGCCGTATCATCTGGGTGCTCTTCTTGACCTTGGATAAAAACGGTGCTTTCAGAGCGAGCCGCAAACACCCTTTTCATCTCATTAGATGGCAACTGAATATCCTTCACCAACTTAGGATATCAGACCATAATAGATATGAAAAGCCTGTATTGGTCGTAACCGATAATCATTATGTTAAAATAGGAACCGTCCCAAGTTTCAAGCAAAGAAAGCTCCGAACATATTATCCAACCACATGGCAAAGTATGCAATGGCATGCTGAATTATGGCAAAGGTCATTAAACTGCATGTCCTGGTAGTATGTGGCAAAAGACTCGATCCCATGCAGGCCAATGTTAATTCTTGTCACATAAGCCGTTGCGAGAATCCGACTGGTTAATCGATTTAAGGGAAATGAGAGCGTCTATCCCTCGTTTAGAAAAAATCTTGATACCGGGAAATAAGCCTTCGTCATGCCCATTTTTACAACATAAAAAAGTGGCACACCATGCTGGCAAGTAAAGTCTTACTTAACGTCGTTGAACTTGGAAATACTCCTCCCCACAAACATGTTAAGTTGGTGGGTTGGGGATTGACGCCAGGTACCACGTAGGTATGCAGCTTATATAAGCGGTCACGCTACCCCACAAATACCTTTTGCCAACTTCCCACTCGAAAGCATTCATTTCTGTGCCGACACAAGAAGTCTAACACAAAGTCAAGACTCTTTTAATCAAGCAAATTTGTGTAGAGTACCTTTCGAGAACATCAGAGGTCTTCAATTCGGAAATGATTTACCAATAATTTCATAAAAATGATCCACGAATATGCCCTTCCAACGTTCTCCAGCCCCAATGGCCTTCTTTGAGTCGCAAGATGTTGAACAAGTCAAGCGACGGGGTCAAGCACCTGAAACTTTGGAATTTCAATCTCCAGGTGCAAATTTTTTGGGGTAATCTATCGTCCTTGGAATGTTGCTCTGTTGGCCCATCTCACATTGCCATACTGAAAGTAAAGTCATGGAATGCTTTATCTTCAGTTGGGGTTCAGCATATGGGATGCTCGAAGGATCTACAAGATGAAGCTGGATATTCTTCCACAAAAGGCTAGGCAAATTCCGAGGAGACAGGTTTAGCTTGTATGTGGGCATTCAAGATTACTCCTTAGCTAATTTGTAGTTTGTTCCGAGGAGCATTTATGAGCAGGCGTCCATGCTTCTTTAAGTTCCTACAACTCTTAGCCAATGAAAAGATCTCACAGTGTTGAGTTATGTTAATAGGAGGCATTCCAAGCTTTTCGGCCGTTTCCACTGACAGCTACATCGAAGCCGGACCTAAAAGCATACCAAATTTACCAAGCCTTGGAATATTTCGCTGCTGCTACATTGGCAGCATATGAGCCTTGCAGTACGGTGCTTATCGATGCTTCATATACTCATGTAGTATTATTTGTGGAATCTGCATCTCCACTTTTCAGCAATGAAAAAAGAGGTGATTGCAACCATGACGTCCATACACCTCCCTCCAATCTCCAGAACATTCATATTTGGATTTTGCTGAGTCAAAAGTTACATAAATATCCAGAGCTTTTTCCAATTAGCACTTGTGTTGTCATTATAGAAGGTGTAGTCTGGCGGACTAGGTCGTCGGAATCACCAAAGAGTACCTAATGCTAGTGGGTCAATCTCACCAGATAGAATTCCGGGAGATTTCGCCCGACTTTGACGATTAATCTTCCGCGATCACTTGCAGCTGCAACCTGGCGAATCAAGAGCTCTGTAGCAACATCTTCTTCTAATAGTTTGTTGACAAAAACACTTTCTGTTGAACTTAAGCGGACTCTGTTCAGGTGGCGCTCGGCCCACAATGCGACAAACCTCCAAATCCTTGATGAGTGAAATAATTGAAGATTGATCAGACTCCGATAGGTTTGTAAGGCGGTTGCACATCGCAATTATACCATCATTGCTTAACATAAATATATCTGGGAACCATAATAACAAGTGATACATGGATCCTTTAGCTTCAATATCATCCTTTTCTGAATAGCTTGCTATATCTGACATGCGAATACCATCTATCTTTACCAGAAGTTGTGTCTCGCTCTCGTCAAGGGCCGATGCGAAGTACTCGGTGGTAGCACCTTGGCTTGAAATCATCTTGAGGTTGTTCTCATTAACAGAGACAACCTTATATCGATTTATGTGTAGCCGAGGCCGTTCTTGGAGATCCATAGCTTTCCAATGAATGTAGTTATCTCTACTGGTCCCGATATTGATCCATCACAAAATAGAGAAGCTAACTCAAGTGGAAGATTCCATCCAAAGTTGCAGGATGAACTATATGAACTATATGACGTTGTAATTGTTCATTATGCAAGCCGTTAAAAACTTTCAAATCAGCTCTAGAGGCTAGAGCCACTTTCATCGGGAAAAATATTGTTTAAGATTCGGGAAGATGGGCCAAACTCCGGAAGAATGCCCAACTACTGTATCTGGTACAATATTGAGATTACAAAGAAGTTTAACATATGCCACTTGTAGAGCTGTAATTACATAGAGGCTGGCTATATTCTGCGTGGTTTATTTTGGACAACGCTTTTGACTTATGAAGCTCGTCTGTCTGCATTATCAGAAACATTATCCATGAAAATTCAGGGAGGGCAAATACTTATCAAGTCCCAAGTGCAGTCCGCATCTTTTCAGAGCAACAGAGCATAATTTCAGATAGTGGTGGAAAGGAGGATATTTTCCCTTGAGTTCGACACCCATCCTTTCTTATTGAGCCCCTTGGCCAGTAAAAATAAAAGTGACGGTCGGGGCATTTGTGCGGACCGGAGAAGAATGACATGTTCAATGTTCTGAAGCTTTTCTACAGAGTAGAGTCGAATACTCCGCAGCATTTCCAAGGTAGAGCAGTTCTTCTAGAGTCGAGTGTGTACGATAAACTTTCCTAATATTTGTTTGATGACAAGACATTCGGATTTGATTTGCGAAAATGATTACTGTATGCTTGAACAAAACGATTTATTCCTTCTTCATCTGCTAAAGAAAAGATAAGAATTTTCTTAGCTGATCCTTTTTCATGAATATTTTGTGTTAGAAGAGTAGTGTTCTGAAAAGATAATTTCGCTGCAGGTTATGGTCTCGAAAGTAGTGAAATGCATCTTCAAGGATAACTTGAGCATTGCTAATAGTCGGTTCTTTACTCGGCACATCTAACGGAGCCAGATCCATGGCTCTATCATGGTCGAGGAGATGATACAATTTTTTTCTCACCGGCCAAAAAATAAATCCCATTTCCATGGAAAATAGCATCAACCAGCACCCTGAGGTCCGACAAGTAATGGTCATCAGAACTTTGAGACTCTAAGCTGCTCTCTTGATTGAGAAATCGCTTTCTGAAAAAGAGAGCGGAGGTCATTGAAAGACTTCGGCCCGTAGTTGAAGAAACTAATAAGATATGTCCAGCAGATGCCCGAATTGCAAAGTCACACATTCTTTTCGCAGAACCAGGGCTTCCAATAGCAATTTCCGCAAAAGGCACTATCTAGCGCGCTCCCACGTTGAGATTGTATTCTTCTGAGATAGACAGACTATACGTGATCCAGGTCACAAACTAGGAAAATGACAAATTCCAAGACGAGGATAATTTGTTTGTTCAACGAATGGAATCTTTGCACGCATTGCAACTTATTCGCCATTTGAGAAAAGCTTTAAATAAACCCAGTCTCGCAACTAAAATCTTATCCACTAATGCTTCCCTGACCCAACTGGCAAAACATATCTTCGCTAGCTCTTCAAAGGAGAAGAATTCTAGGGAAGCAAGCGGACGCTACAGATCGTGGAGCTCTGATTGAGGAAACTCTACAGCAATACTACAAATCCATCGACCAAATCTCTATCGAAAATCAGTCTGAGATAAATCTGCAATTATCCCTAGCAAATAAAAGAGTGATTATCTTGACACGCTCAACTGATTCACTCGTCTCATATATCTATCCTCCACAAGCTCCTCCAAATACAATCATAGGTATCATGTACATGTACATGTATAAATAATCAACAAAACAACTGACTTTCCACCTTCATATATCACATTCCTTAAAGCAGATCTCGTTCCCCCCCGCGCACCCTTGGACTCGATTCCTCAATATACATAGGTTATGTATTCAAAGCTCAGTAGTGAATATAATCCACAGCGCCTGGCCGGTGAGTTTTCAACATTTCTCTCGATAAATATTCTTTTTCATTTTTCCGAATAATATCGTAGGATTTATTAAAAGATAGATATATAAAACATTTAACTATTATAAAAATTACAATAGAATTATTAAGGTTGTATAAGGAAAAAAATGATTGTTACCGAGATGTTGTTACAAAACGTCACGGTATCCAACAAATATATGTATCCCAGAACCCCTCAAAAACAATCTCGATTCCATTCAGCCTTCAACCTCCCGGAATCTATAATCCTTAAAATCCTGAATATAAATATAAATATAAATATAAATATAAATATAAATATAAATATAAATATAAATATAAAT
>NGKJ01000001.1:63289-94101 GCA_002162495.1 Myriosclerotinia curreyana
GGTGATGGAAGTGGTGGGGGTGGAAGTGGTGGAAGTGTTGGGAGTGGGGGAAGTGGGAGGGATGAAAAGAAATCTAGTTCGGATCCTTCGTCGGGGTTTCATGATGGGAGATTTAGTCCGTTTAATCCTAATCCTGCTTCTCCGGATACAAAGTCTGAGGAGGGGAAAGAGGGGAAAGAGGAGAAAGAGGAGAAAGCATCTAGCGAGAAAGCATCTAGCGAGAAAGCACCTAGCGAGAAAGCACCTTCATCATCCTCCTCCAAGTTTAAGAGCTGCGCTAGTCAGAACTCAAATCTTGACGACCAAGATCAAGATCAAGATCAAGATCAAGATCAAGATCAAGATCAAGATCAAGATCAAGATCAAGAAAAATCCCAAGCATCCACCTCCTCAGAAGAATTCCCCACGCGTCCAGGTGCAAGCAAACTTGAAGAAGTAGCAAATAAAGATCAAGATCAAGATCAAGAAAAATCCCAAGGATCCACATCCTCAGAAGAATTTCCGACGCGTCCAGGTGCAAGCAAACTTGAAGAAGTAGGCAGATCGGATGTCAATCCTGCATCGGCATCTGGTAAGAAGGAGAAGGGAGGTGTTGATGGTGGAGGTAAGGGCAATGATGGAAGTGGGGGATCTTCGAGTTGGAGTTCGAGTTCGAGTTCTGAGATGATTAGTCAGGTGTCTAGTGAGGTTGATGAGAAGAAGGTTGATGAGAAGAAGGTTGATGAGAAAGAAGCTGGCAAGGAAGAGATGGAAGAAGAGTACCTCTCCGACCCAGATGAAGAATTCGTAGAATACCTCAACGAAGTCCCTCACCCCCCTCTCCCCCCCATCAACGCACCCTCCGACTACGGCATCCGTACCCGAACCCAACATTCCCACCTCCTAAGCGGCACCCCGGCGGCCACCATCGAAGCCTTAGCCTACAACACCGAAAATATGTACGGTTCCCGCTACCACCGTCGCGACCGCGAACCCTCAACCCCGTGGCTCCGACACGCTCCCAATATCGCACACCTAGACCCTGCGCGTATGGCATATCCAGGCCCAACACCTTTCATGGGTCCCACAGTTGAAGAAGAAGAAAAAAAAATTGGATTGCGCACGATATGGTGTCAACAACGTGCTCAGCTCGCCGATGCGTTAGAAGAAGGAACCATGGGTCAAGGATGGGAAATGCATTGCGAAGTGGCGGAAAATCGCGAAGCAGGAATCACTCGTATGTTGCAGGGACCCCAAATTGATCAAGTATCTCCATCCATTGCCAAATCTCTCCGATTCCACAATTATCTTCTAGGAAGAGCAGATGCCGACATGTTACATTACCTCTTTCCCCAACCAGCAAGTGACTACTCGGAATTCGAACGCCAGGATGATGAGTGGTGGCGTTCCGAGATTGCGGCTGCGGTGGTCGAGGAGGTGGAAGATAGGTTGGTGGTGGAGGATGAGGAGGTCGTGGCTGATGCGTGGGAAATGTTACAGAGAATTGGTGGGCCGGGCGGGAACGAGTATTGGCCTGAGGGCGCACAAAATCCTTTTGCCGGCCAAGAGAGACTTCAGCAGCCTGTGGACGAGGATATTAGTCCTGGGGCTGATAACCCGCCGAATTTCACATTTCCCGACGGTTATAGTTTTACGGCAGATTATCGTCCTGAATTATTATCTCCCAGACAGCAGGGAGAGCAACTTGGGTCTCCCCCCCAAGGTTTCCAAGGTAGATCAAGTACAAATAGTCGTCGTCGTTCCCCAAAGAACGAAAATGGTGAAAGGAGTTCGGAGAGAAGAAGAAATGCGGCTATGGCTATGTAGGTCAATCGCGGGAGAGCTAATTCTTTGGAGGTGGGGAATGAGGAGAATTCTGAGCGGGAAGGGGAGTAGGAGGGTCCTGCCGAGTAGGGAATTGAGGTAAGATAGATCGGGGAGATAGGTAGGTATCAGGTAAGGTTTTTTTTCTTTCTCTTTTTTGTTTTGTTTGATGGGACAATGTTATGGTATAGATAAAAGCAGTGAGTATACGGACAGAGTAAGTTTGGATTTTATTTTCTTTATTTTCTTTATTTTCTTGTTCTCACTCTATTGTGTGATGTTTAATAGTTAGATTTCCTTACAATCATTTCCTTATAAAATTCTCTCTTAATGACAATCTGATTTGATGTGATGTGATGTGTGCATTTTAACCAGTTGACGCACAGCTTATATATAGATTGAAATGCTTTATCTATTTCTCCTTATAACTTTGATATTGTACTGTAGGTTACTCAAAAGACACAATCTTAATGTATCATGAATTCCTGTTTGTCAAAGTAAGTCTCAATGTGTTTAGCTGGAGCGAAGAGAACCTTTGATTGTTGTTGTTGTAGTACGTGGTTGAAAGATTAGATGCTTATATAATTGGGGGCTATTATAGTACTGCACAGCAGGAGTAGAAATAGATATATAACAATATGACTTTTATGGTAGAGACAAATACACAGATTTCGTTCGTAGAATATTAGTACTAGTTGGTCACGCTGTGAAGCACAAGAATGGCCAATCGTTTGATTGGTTATCGGCTTGGTATACCAGTAGCAGACTAGCTGATGGGCTCCTGCGATGATTGGATGGCCAAAGGTATGCTCCAGGAATTAGCAATACTCCAACCAGCTTGACCAAGATTCGACTCGTTCTTACGGATACATCGTCTTATCCTCACCTAAAACCCAATTCCCACCTACCTTCCAGAACTCCTCATCTCTCTACTTTGAGTAATTTGGTGCAACTGATCATATCAAACATCAAAGTGGCTCTCTATTGACATCCACACACTATTAAATTTGTAAAATCGAAGCTAAAAATGAAGCCGGAAGACGGGGTCAAAATCACCCAATCCTCGAATTATCCTCTCACTCCCTCACTCAAACAAATTCACCGACTTCCTGCTATATCCAACAGTAACCGGATATCCGCTATAATCCGGCTCAAATAAAATCGCATCATTACAATCACTTCCCAAACTCGTATTATTCAACCACGCCGGCTCCCAATAATGAACTCCCCTTCCCAATCCATATGGAACATTCCTCACAATATCAATAACATCCTCCGTCCACTCCAACTGTCCGGCCACACTATACGGAATCTCAGGTTCACTACTTTCCGGTATCGGATTCCACTCCCCATCACAAATCGCTGGGTAATCCGTCTCGGCTACATGAACCGGCTTGCGATATTGCGTTGCAACCCAATGTAACGTCGTGCGGAGGTTGGCTAATGTAGCTGCGGTGCCGTAAAAGGGATAGAATGAAAATCCGAAAACATCCCAGGCGGATAAAGGCACGCCGTTCGCGGTTAGGGCATCGAACCAGCGTTGTTGAAGTGTTACGTTCCAGCCATCATCGATATGGATCATGATTTGAGGTTTTTGAACTCCCAGCGCAAGTGCATCATCGACTCCTGCGCGAGCGGATTTCCAGAGCGTGGCAAATGAGGAGAAATTTTGGTGGAGGGTGGTGGTGGGTTGGATGTCCACGTCTACGTAACCTACAGGCCATAACATGCCATGTCGGATTTCATTACCCAAAGCTACGATATCGAGCGTGATTCCGGCATTTTTGAACGATACTAAAGTATCTTTAACATAACATCTCAAAGTTTCAGCAAGAGGCTTTAACTCCGTAGGCCAGGCAGCAGGAGGAGGTTGTTTATTTGGATCGGCCCATGAATCCGCGAAATGAAAATCGAGATAAATCTTGTAACCTTGCTTTTGCATCCGTTTTGCAAGTTTGAGGTTATATGCAAGACCATATGTACCATCTACTGGATTTACCCATTGACGAAGTCGAACAGAATTCATCCCTCCATCTCCGAGAATTGCTTCGGCTGGACGAGTGATGTTGTGTTTGGCGGTGTCTTTGAAAATTGAACCGCCTTCTTCGAGCATGAGGAGAGAAGAGAGATCATGGCCTTTGAAGAAGAATGAGGAAGAATCTCTATGGGGAGTGTCAATATGCGGTTGAAATAAGAATGTGATGTCTTACCTCGTATAGGATTCTGGTCTTGCTAACGCAAATGGCAAGACCGTTGTCAGAAGACCCCAGAACTTCATGATTTTCGTCGTGAATTTGACTTAACTTTGAAGACTCGACAAATGCACCACTGAAATGGAATAAAGGTCAAAAAAGCATTACAAAAGGCCATAAACCATTAACCCATTAATCCATCTTATATATAACCCCAACCCCAACCCCAACCCCACGATCCCAACATCACGCAAGAAACCACTTATCTAACAACAATGCACGGCTAGGAAAAACCTCTTGCCCCGAGCACCTGGATCAAGAAATATTCCACCATACACAATACATAAGATAATGGGGAATCCATAGTCTTCCCTAAATTTCATTAGTCTTCTCCAATTTTCTGTATTCCAGATGAAGTTGTGGGGTAAAAGATCCCTCGCTTCCCCAGAAACAAATTTCTCGCAACTTTTCATCCGATGTGCTCATTGGTCCGCTTAGATAAAATGAGGGGTATATATTAATATTACACTGCAACCAAGCTAATTGCAACTCCACATTGCTCCGATGCAAGCACGGAGACTAAAAATTCGGGTCCAGCGTACTGGATTGTAGTCACGGTACCGTAAGAAATTGTTCGGTGATGGAAGAATGTTGGAAAGTGTATGGCGGTCAGAGTGAAACTTTCGGAAGTGATCAAATGGTCGGGAATGTATCTTGGAAAGTTTGGAAAGTTAGCGAGATCAGAGGATCGATCTAGATCATGGGGACCCCTGAATCTGGAAGATTAAATAAAATGAATGGATGTTCTGCCCACTCTTGGGTATCATAATCAGTTTTCTTCTTCGAAGTTCTTTCTCTTCATCTTTCTCCCTTGCTGAACCATTGACAGTGCTATGGCACTTTTGGTGGTCGATTTCGCTTTCCCTGGAAATTATAGTTTTCGTCCTTCGCCCAGATATTCCTGTCAACATTTTAGTCCGGTCTCCAAAATTTTCACTGCCTTCAAAACAAATACGATCATTGAACGATGTTGATCGACTTTACCAATCATCAAAACTTACTTTGCTGACATGCACACCGTCCCGAAGACTTGTGATCTTAAGGCCGACACCGCACGCTTATAAGCTCATTTTAATCTTCAGGGAATTGCTTTCAGGCGCTGATATATGACCTCACAAGGATATGATACGCTGCCAATTTCCAAATCTACATGGAGCATTAGACAATTTGCGGCAGACTGACGGCCTTATTCAAACCAATGTTGAAATATGACAGAAGTCGTTGGATTTTTTCTTTATAGAATCTCTTTCTGCCTCCAAGTTATTGTGGATGTATAAACAGAGGTCCATTCTTACATGGAAGACGCATTGCCCACTTTCATATATATACCTTAGCTTTTCCCCTGAATTCTAGAACCACCGCCCATTAGATTTATCGTCTCCCACGATATCAATATCCGCAGAGACCGTCCTTGAACAGTCTCCTAGCTCTCCACCAATGAAGATCACCCATTACAACAACATTCAGCCAGACTTCACCCCCAATTATCCCCAAGCCGAAAGTACAGCCACCAACAAAACCCTGAATATCGCTTTCTGAGCAACACCCTCATACCAACAAACCTATGCATCAACCAAATCTAGATTTCAAGAACAGCTAAAAGAGCATCGACAGTCGTATAACAGGTACATTACTCCTAGAAGTAAAAGAAAAAACAACACAATACCAATTACGTTGATACGATCCAAACTCAAACTCAAGATTACAATGGATTGAGCAGGTCGAGAACACGCGATGTATTACTGTGGATCGAATCCCAGCATCGCCTAACCGGCAATGAAAGAGGGGATTTGATCGTCGAATGTTAGGGCTTGTAGTGGAAGGAGAAGTTAATGAAGAGAATGGGGATCGTTTATTGGAGTACGAGAAGGGAGTGATCGATATGAGTGATGGTGTTGATCACTACTAGATGAAGAGGATTTGAGGATAGGGTATCGGAGGATGAAAGGGAGGTGCACGCGATGAACGAAGTCGATTTAATCGATACTCCTTGAGGAGTCAAAGCCGAACTTCAGAGCAGATGTCTTTTGGTAAAGGCGCAAAAATGTTGTTAGTTGCGTACTGTTTGTGCTGATCCATACCCATGCCATTTCTAACTGTTGGCTGCGGCGTAGCATGACATATGAACAGCGGCACTCCGCCTAGCTCGCATGAATCATCATTGTATAGGTGAGGGGTATCCGAATCAATATGATCTTCACAAGGTATACATAAAAACATGTGCCACATTGAATCTAGATCTACGTTTATTCTAAGTAGCAAAGAAAGAAAGTTAACCTAGTGAAAGACGAAGCCACGCCATTCACGGGAAACATTTAGGGCAAAGCAGATGATGGAGTATGAACGGCTGAATGTACCAGGAAATTGCACATACAATGGCATGCTATGATAATCTCGCCAGCACTAGCCTAGAGTTCAGTGACGAGTTCAGTGCGATAATACAAAGAATTGCATTTCGCAAAACTCTATCAAATAAGATTCCAGTCAAAAAGTAATGTATATTTAACAAACAATAGACATCAAGTCGGACGAAGATAAAATTTCCCAATCCTAATCCCACGCCCAAAATCCTAGACTCCAACTCAAGTAAACTCAACCCAAATGCTACCGATACCAACCCAGAATAATTTCATGCAGCTTGAAACTTCCCAATCTCTATTCCCCATCTCCGCTAACAACTCCATAATCTCTAACCAGACTTATACAACGTAATCAAAGTAGGATATACATTGATATTCGCACTATACACGGCTTGACTGACACCATTCCTCGTGATCATATTCGTGACGCCGACTGTAGCCAAGGTGTAGATATTGACGTTCGAAATCGCACCCTCGAGGCTGAGGATATTGCTTTGGCAATTCTCTGGACCACCGCCATTGGAGCAGGCTTTGCTGTGTTAGCATTCTCCTACAGGGTTTATGGAGATATTGACAGTAGGGAAAAAAGGGAAACATACTTGTATCATAGTTACTGAAGAATGAATAAAGTCCAGCTCCATAAACAAAAATGTTATTGGAATTAATGATCCTCAAACCCCAAGCTGCGGCGCAATTTCCAGAATATCCCGAACATGACGAGTTGAAGTTAGGATCATTGAGTGATGTAACGACGCTGAAAGGTGTGGGGGCAGCTGGATTTGGTTGATAGTATCTAAAAAAAAATTGTCAGCCATGATCGGGGAAAAATATGGACTAGGAGGCTTACGGTGTCTCGGTCTGTACGAAGCCAATGAACATATTCTTGGTGTTGGCTAATTGGTATTGATACAATGTGAAATGCTCAACTCCTGTGCCGACACTACTAAATGTTAACACGTTCCCATGATACACGTAGGATTATGGGACTTACAGCCAGAAAGTTCCCGCGGTACTCTCAATATATAGACCCCTGCCTGCATAGACATCGATCTGTGTTAAGGCTGGATCATCGATATCATGATCCGCTGTCCAAAGCCAAACATTCTCCATGTACAAGCCACTGGCACCTGCTGTGACATGCATGCCCATATATGCACCAATACAATTAGTGTTGACCGCTGTACTTGATGGATTTTTCTGGCACTGAGCAACTTGGAGATTTGATCCTGTGAAACCACCAACTCTTGTATGCACGTCCCACATTCCAGATGGAGTTGAACCGGAATTGGCGAGGTTCCATTCGATCAACGTAGCACCGGCTTGCGTACCTTGCGTTGAAACGATACAATCAGTCCATTCGACATGTCCCGTTTGACCAGCAGTTCCAACTCGTACAACTGGTTGAGGACTATTAATATTGTTGAAGTAACTACCACTTGACATTATGACTGAGTATGATTCGCCTACTATTCTTGAGCCAGGAGGGATGGTTATTGTGCGTGTTACTTTATATGTACCCGCATCTAGGAAAAAGACATTTCCAGCTGCAGCTGCATTGGTAATTCCCCGTTGTAGAGCAGCGGTGTCATCGGTAACTCCATCTCCGACCGCACCTTGTGTTCTTGCACTCGTAAATGATGAGACCGACAGAGTGTTGTACTGAGGTTTTGATTGAGTATAGTATTTGTTTCCATTGAGTAAAGATGCAGGGCGATTATTTGGAGCGACGGAGCCTTGAAAACTAGACGGACCATTGGGAACATATTGGTGACCTTGGCCCCACCCAGCAATGGTCGTACTTCCACTTGTACCAGTCAAGATTGTCGAACCACCACTCAAAGTAACAGCTGTGGGTACATTCTTGAGTACGACATTCTCAAGGATGAGACTACCAGCTGTGGCTGGTGTTGAAGTGGATGTGTAAGCAGTGATAATACCGAATGGAGTGTTAGTGATTGAACTGTCGATTAAAACGACAGACCCCACGTTCTGAGCAGTAGAACCTCCTGCCGATATATCGATTCCTTTCGAACAATTGTTTATGCTGATGCCTTGGAACAACCATCCCCAATCCCAGAACATGCTGATTGCTGTCACACAGTTGTTGAAAACCAAATTTCGCATAGTAAATTGCTGGTTCCCAACTGCAGCACCAACAAGACCACCATTGAAAGTAACGTCGACCATTATACCAGCAGATCCTTTTCTAATGTTAGCGTAAACCTTTCAAATAGCCTTGAATTCACTGACCACTTTCGCAAAATAGACCAGTATGTTGAGTGCCTGCTGCGGAACTCATTTGGAATACAAGGTTCTGTAAACTTGTAGCTTGAGAAGTTGGCCAATGAAGACCCGTCGCTGTGGTTCCAGCAGGTATGCTTGTCATATCGAAGATCAAGTTACGAATTTGTCTCATGAAAACGTTGGTGGAGCCCCAATTTAGGACTGGGGAATAATATGGATCTCCGTCGATCAAACCGAAGCCTGAAAAGTTGGGCGTGGCCTTGAGGGTCGGTAAATTGTTCGGGTTACCAATGATTTGGGTGTAGTAGTAGTCTATTATAGACGAGGATATCAGGTAGGTTCCAGATGGGAAATAGACAACTGCAGGAGTGGTTGTGGTCGAAGAACATCCTCGACCACATCTTCCACCAGCACTGATGGCAGCATTGATAGCCGCAGTATCATCGGTAACACCATCACCTAGACACTGTTAGCAATGGACTTCGCTATACTTATGGTAGACCTGCCTTTTGCGCCATAATCTTTAACGTTACGATATACTGAATATCCCGAAGGGCCCCATGCGGATTTGCCTTGATGCGCAATCTGTTCGTACCAATAGGGGGCTGCACGAGGGATGATTTGGGCCATGTCCTCCTTTGCTGGGATGACAGCAATGTCAGAGTGGTTTCCTTTGTTGTGCACATAGGGTGCAAATTTGTTCAAGACTTTCGTTACTACCTTATCAACCTGGGGTATATTGAACTGAATACATGATGATTGAAGAACTAGGGAAAGCAAAATAGCGCTCTTAATCAGGTTAACCATGGTGAATGAATGGTTTGTAGTGTAGGCAAATGAAGACAGACTGGAAAGAGTGTCGAAGGTTGTCAAAGGGAGATCATCTAACACTTATGTATTGAATTCTCACTGTGCCTACATGCATCATTTGGATGTTCTATCTAAAAGGAGAAGATGGAACCGACGTAAACATTAGGATCCGGTTTATTTGGAGTATGATTGAGACAGTTCCGTCTATTGTCCGGCCTTTTTTGACAGAATGTCATCACGAGCTTCCCATGCAAGACTGCTTGTGCGAGTGAGGCGTGCTGTCGCTTTTCGGACCCCACTAGTGACATGTGAGGGTAACCAGACTCATGATCAATGAAAATGAGATGATGTTGATATTACCTTGCGCTGGACGCGGACTATAAAATCCTGGGAACCGGAATAATCCAATAAGCGGGCCCAGTGATGTGCATTCTGGATAAAATGCTCCGAATGACTGCCGAAAAATGGCCTTGTGAGCAGAATTTAGCCAAGAAGAAAATCAATCTCAAACAACAAAATTCTAAATTTCCCATGACAACATAAATTAAGATAATTTTGAAGAAGAAAAAAAACCCACGGGTTGGTACAGACAAAGACGGAAGGAGACTTTTTCTTTTACCACGTGTAAGATAATTTCGAGGATAATCTTACATGAAGAACTCTATGAATTTGGTAACGGCCGTTCTCCGGTCCGACCCATAGTCTCACAAATTACCACGGGCCTGGCTAAACCTGTAGTTTGCATGCATTCTGCATATTCTCCATATTCTGCATTGCGGGGCGAGAATCTGGGGAATGGTGGCTTGTGGGGAAGCTCGTGATTACCAAAAATGACAACTGTGCCGTAATCGGGTTGCAATCACAGTAGCATTATGGATGCCGCTGTAAGGTTAGACAAGATTCGTGAGATGTCGCCAATCTTCTCGGAACTGCCCTAGAAGCCATAGAATCACCAGGATACCAGGATATGATATATGCCGAATCGAGACATTATTGATCCCCAGCTCTCGAAGCCAGTAAATTTGGTGAAACCTAAGAAATTTACCAGGTCACTTTCAACCAAGCGCAGGTTCGTAACAGTGGAATTAGTTGATAGTATGGCCTCGGTTCCAATTTACATGAAAAGTTGGCAAATCGATTGATGGGTATATCGGAACCTCACGAGCCGAAGTATCTGATAATTTTCGCTGAGGATTAGTTGCATATACAGTGTCGTTGAGGCTCTGAGACATATTTCGATTTGGGCCGAGGCCGCGTTTAGAAAGGAGGTTGCAAGCCCAAGCGGAGGATTCCCGAAATTGGCGACGTAGAAGTTGCCAATTTAGCTACCGACCCGAAATTAATTTCCCAAAATAGTGGTTCTTATTGTTTGTTGATTGGTACTATGCATCAATCATTCGAATAAAGTTCCTCGAAGCTGCGCCTTTTTTTGCCCAAGAAGTAATGTAATAGGTTACACGGTCTGAGGTTAAGGGACAGTATCCTAGAATATTGAGGTATCATGAGCGAGCCTTGTCTGCGGGAAATAAGGTGGATAATCGCCCAGTCGGGGAGATCGACAATGCCTCCCTCCCCCGCAAAGGAGCGCAACGAGCTAATGACGCAACTTCAGTTCCGCCGTAACTGACCGAGACGAGATGAAGCTCGATCTAGCGCTTCTAACCCAGCTTACTATTCTGTCGCCAATTGTTAGGAATATGCGAGAAGCTAGGCGCAACAATGACCTCAGCATTAGACCTAGAGAAAAATAAGTGGCGAAATGCCCGGCTCTTCTTCCTCCCCCAAAACGCCCAAAGGTTCTTCTTAAACCCTAAAAATTGCTCACGCGGAGAAATAATTGAGGCGCTACTCCGTTCCAGGCACCAACAACTGAAAGAATAGTTGATGTGGCATGTCAGACATAACGTTGGTTTCCAGCTAAGCTAACAAGCCACCGAGTGTAACAATAACAGTAGTTGGAATTCGATTATTCAAATCCTCGCTCCTGCGATAAAAGTGCCGAAGTAGCGAAGCTGACAAAGATAATGTCAGGAACAGTGTACCGATTTGGATATGGTTCTTTCAGTGCTGCGGATGGTGTCCGGGAGGATACACCTACACATACTCCTGGAGTGAACCAGACTCGATCGCCGGAGGTTCTCCTCCTATCGGTGTAGCTTTTCAATTATTCGATGACAGCCGCAGGCTTCTAAGGAAAGTCAAACAGGGAAACAAGTCGTTCTGGTGGTAGTATCCTCATCCCAATATCGCTTCGTCCAACATGTTTGCAAGGCATTGGTCCGCCTTTTGAGCGATCAGTAATTATCTACCATCCGTGTTTTTGCAGTCCATGAATCTTATGGAAGGCCATGTTTGAGTCATTTGTGATGGAACCATTGGAAGGCCGAGCAGTTGATCGCGTCGCGAACATATTCGTCATTATAGTCCAGTCGAGACAAAGTCCCCAACACATTGCATTGAATCAATTGCTCTTGTTAACTAGTACATCGCGTTTGCTGGGAGTTTTGCTGTACCTATGCCCGATAATCTGAGATGGATGTCGTTGTGTGGACATTGTAGTTGTGTTTGTTGGGAAGTTCCAATGCGGGGAAACTGTCTAGGAGGTATATTATGCACGGACCATATTATATGACCCAATATCTCAAAATTTTCAATTGATATATGTTTTACTTATTATACTCACGCCGAAAAGGGTTGACGGAAAAAGAAGATTATTCAAATACTCGATTAATAATGAAATCACTAGTTACCGCCGACGACTACCTAATTCCTGTGAAGAAAAGACGCTTGTAGAATACAAAAACCCCGTTCACAAAACCCTACCCTTATATCTCCTTATAAGCCCTCCCATTTTTTGTTAAAATATTAGTAACAATGATATTCATCCTAGACTTCTGAAAGGCATCTTCATCTGTAACCTGTAGCGTATCATTCTCCTCATTTCTAAACCCAAAATCTAACCCACTCGTCGACGCTCTTACTGATCTCGGTGCGGCAACCGCCTCATGCAGGTCTTCGAATATGATATCAATACCCGCTACTAGGCCAATTTGAGATTCTTCATAAGTAGCCAGCGGCCAACCGAATCTCTTGAATTTCTTCCTCATAGCCTCACTCAGGCCTACGAAGCGCAGTTCTACGGCATTACCGCTATAGGCCAAAATCTCGTCTTTAAGGTCTTGGAGGTAGGTGAAACCGGTGGTATCGATAAATGAGACTCGTGTAAAGTTGAATACAAGAACTTTAAGCTTTGGGAGCAATTTTGTTGGTGTATTAATGTTGTTTGTGAGACGAAGTGCGGCGGTTTTTGGAACGCGATAATCGCTCCATCCTTTTCGATCGGTTGATCCGTACGCAGTTGGCTCATGATTCGTCCAGACTGCTTCCAATACATCTTTCTTTATCCTTTCAGCATTGAGATAAATGAGAGGTGTCTCTAAGGTGATGACTAGAACCCCAGAAAGTGGTATCTTCATTGTGTCGACGTCATCAAAGCTGTATCTGTTCTCAATATCTTGGGGTTTGAGTGGAGTAACAGAGGAAAATAAGATGCGCAAAAGAGTGTAGATGATCATATAAACCACACCAAGCCCCAGACCAGTCTCCAGCCCTGAGACTAGTGCAACGTTCATAACGAAAAAAAATCCTACAAAATCGGCGAAAGAATTTTTCCAGTACTTAGGAATGATACTGTTTGGAGGCATGGTTTTTCCCACGGATAGTAGGATAATAGCACTAGTCGCAGCAGTCGGAATCCACTTAAAGACTTCCGTTAACTCATTGATGGCAAGGAAAACAAGTGCAGCAGAGAATAGTCCACTCGCAGGTGATCTTACTCCAGTCCCAGAGTTTACTGCTGAGAGAGAAAGTGATCCGGATACTGGCATCCCGCCAAAAACGCCATTTACAATGTTTGCGGTGCCAAGAAATACGAGCTCTTGAGATTGATCAATCTCGTAGTTATGCTGACGAGCAAAAGTCTTTGCGAAAATGAGATGTTCAGCAGCAGTAGCTATGAAAACCTAGTCAAGAAGAAAAATTAGCTTCGCGCCTATATGTGTTGGGCATTCATCTGTAATTAACTTACGGGAAATGCTTTTGTAGCAACGAGCAGAATAATGTTGGTTGAAGGTTGTAAACCTACCCCTGATCCTCGAGGGACCGTTCCAGCGATGGGAAACCGTGGAGTAATGAGCTCTCTATTGATAATGAAAGATATAAGGGTGAAAACAGCAATCACAAAAGCATTTCGGAGGTTCGACAAGACCCTGATGATGCTACTTTTGTGCCCCCATTTTTTACCCATGAGCTCCAATAAGATGATCATTAGTATTGAGGCTACACCCACCGCCAAAGATAGCGGTTGAGTCGTTGCAATGTTCATAAAAATTTCCACTCCTTGTTGTGTGAAGTTTTGACCGATGCCTGATTCTCCTAGTATCAAGGGAACCTGGGCTTGGACAATCATCAAAGCGGCCGACATTTGAAATGCAACGAGCATAGGAACAGTCACGAAATTCAAAACCCATCCGAGGTTTAAAAGTCCAAACAATAGAGACATAGCGCCTGTCGAAAATGAGAGAGCAGACGCGATGAGAGCTGGCGGTATTGGGGAACCTTGGTCGCTAATAGATAACACAACCGCGTTGGTAAGTAGGCTTATAGTTGTCGTAGGCCCGGTGACAATGTCTGTCGTTGTCAACATCACTCAATTTTGTTTTGTTGGAGAGATAATACCTTTCGAAGTACCCATGAGGAAGTATATAGCGGATGGCAGCCAGCTAGCGAGTAGGCCTTGCTGCAAGGGCACACCAGCAAGGGCTGCAGATGCCAGGGCTTGTGGAACCAAGACCAATGCGACTGTGATTCCAGCGATTATATCGTCCGCCAGCCATCTTAGAGAGTAGTTCGGAAGCCAATGTACGAGAGGGATTTTCTGAACCAAATATCTTCCTGTCGATGATGGCAATGCCTTTATTCCCCGGACGAAACCTCTTCTTCCACGAGTTAAGTTTTCATCATTCCTAAGTCCTTCTTTGATTGCTCGTAATTTCTTCCCTATCTTGCCCATGATCAATACAATACTGCCTGCAGTAATAATAAAAAAAGTTTAGTTTGGCTGCAATAAGTAAACCATGAGAAGGCCGGCCTCGCAACTCTTTATATCAACACCATAAAGTTCAACACTATGATGGGAGTGGACTTTTATGGGAGTTGCCCACAATGTACCCATCGTTTTGTCTCGAATATTGACTTTCAGTATCGAGATTATGGCTGGGCCAACCTAAGACATTGGGATAGAATCTAGTGTAGATCCCTATATCGAGACAAAAAGGCGAATTAAAACAATGATTGGCCGTCTTAACCACCATAGAACACTGAATGCTTGTCATGAGGGTACGAGAGTTTCAAAATTCGTCACCAAAGGCAATTTTAAGCGTAGGGAAAAAAGAGCATGAGTGTTATTGTTCTTCTTCCCCCAAACGCCAGATATATTCCCAAACGTCTGTAGTCTGCAGATCTCAAAGATCGAACAAAACTTGAAGTCTGATATGAGCAGTGATACAAACTCAATATATATTGTGGGGTAAAAGATGTTCTAAAAATACTCATATGAAACACTGATAGCAGGTTATGCATAGCCTAACACCGGCCTCTACTCGATTTATCTTTAAAATGGTTCTCTCATTGGACGACGAGGTGATTGAATGAGGAGGTTGAACCTTCCATTCAACCACCGACGGCGTCAACCTCCTGGATGTAGATCACGTGGATATGCGCTGAACACAAATAAGCGCATTTTTCGCCTAGTACAAGCACCCCTGTTATTTCAATAGCAGACTTACGTATAAGTTTCGAGTTGTTTTGATAATGTTTCGTAATGTTCAACATGCAAATCTAAGTAGAAGAAGCAAGGAATGATGAAATTTAAAATGAGCCCTACGAATACAAGATTGATAGAATTACGAATAATATGGATACTTTTGTTGTTTATCCCTGGAAATCTTCTACCTAGCTTAACGTTGAAGAGATCATTCTTCTAGGTGTGAAGAGAGTGTGCTACTATAATCGTACCTTCTATATTTATCCCTAATACAATCACCTTTTCAATAAAAGTTGTAGAAGTAAAGTTATTCAAAGACTTTCTTACTCCTTTCAACCTTTTATTATTGATACCTTCGTACGGATATTGAAGAAGTCCGTAGTTCTCCGGCGCTAGGGCTTCGAAACCTAGACGAGGAACCAGCGTTTTTATACTCCCCCTCCTCTCCTTTACTCAAGGAGAGGAAGGGAGGAATTCAAGAAATTGAGGATATACAGAGTAGTAGCCTAGTAGGAGTTTTAGGGTTTAGGAGAGGAGAGTTGAGAAAAACTCCTTATGCTTTATTATTGTATTTTGAAATTTGAAGTTATTTCTATTGAGTTTAATAGTTGGATATTTATATGTGATATTCCCTTCTCTCCTTCCATTAGGATAAAAAGAAATACCTTTTTTTTTGGAAGAAGAGGAGAGGAAAGAAAAAATGGAAAACCTACAGGATATAGTAGTTTCTTATAGGGCTTAGAAGAGGAGGAGAGGAGGAGAGGAGGAGAGGAGGGGAGTTTGAAAACGCTATGAGGAACTAGGGTCCCGCATTATATAAGGGTTCTTCTTTAGATTCTAGAAATAGTAATAAAAAGTTCTGGTCTTGATGCCTCGCCTTTATTATAAGAGGATTATACTGATTCCTTGCTGGCTGGTATGACCTTCAGAGTAACTAGTCAGCTAGCTAGCTGGTAGCGCTGATTAGTAGCTATTAAGCTGAACCAGCAAACTAAACTTTTAAAATACTTGTAGCAAGTCAATAAGGTTATATCCCAGCTAGCAGGTAGCAGCTAGCTGATCAGCTAATAAGAAATTGAAATTTGAGAATTGAAAGGTACTTTAAAAGTATTTTAAATGTTTTAAAAATAAAAATAAATTTAAAAAAAATAAAAGTTTTTATTGCTATAATCAATATAATATTAATATCCAATAAAGAAACTAATATTTTTAATAAATTCTCTTTTCAATATATTTTCTAATTATTTTATAAACTTTTGAACTTTTATTATAAAAATGTTAAAGAATTTTTAAATATTAATATATATATATATATTTTAATACTAAAATTATAAATATATTATTGTAATTAAAAAAAGTATAAAGTGAACTAGAAAACGAGTAGGAAAAAGCTTATTTATTTGGTATTTGAAATGAAAGATTGAAGTGAAAGTAAAAGTAGGAAAAAGGAAGTAAAAAAGCTCTTCGGCTTTTCAAAAAGGGGTCAATTCACTAGTTTCTCTACTTTGCTAATATTCAAACACTTCTAAATAGGATTCAATCTAGATTTAGTACAGTTTAGGGCCTGATCTTGGTACTGTATGGTACCTAGATCATAGCAGATTTGATCTAATACAGACCAGTCCATTAGCAGGAGCTTATTCATTATGATTCAATAATGTATTTGTGTCGAGAAAAAGAGGCAAGTATCAATATCACTTAATGAAAATAAGTTGCTTCAACCGGATGGATGTTATTGCCTGCGAGATAATTCCTCTGTATTCGAAAAGTCAAGACTTTTATGCCTTTATTATTGTAATATAAATTCGGGATTTGGGTTTGCAATGCAATCAATTGAAATGCTCAGATTGGGCACTCAAGACGCCGTCGCAGTCACAAACTGATGCTGTACTACAGCTCCAAATTATCGTGTTGGAGTTCTTTGTCTTAAATATCTCTAATAATATGGATCAGAATTCATCATAAATTAAAATGTTTGTACTTCCTTAATATACAGAGTATATCGAAAATCTGATACGTTTTAGTTATTTCTTCAACAGAACTTTACCCCCACCCCCCACAATCGGCTACCATCGGGTATTCCCGAGCTTCCTTCAGGTGATGCGACAATTCCAAAATTGCTCCCACAACCAAAAAGATGCCCGACTCATCAACAACATCACTTACCACTCTCGATGCGCTCTTTAACAATCCCGTATTCGCTGGAGGCATTGGCCTTGCAGGTCTTGGGGCTTCTGCAGCCATCGGACGACGTTTCATGATACTGGGAGCTTCTACCATTAAACGACGTCTTTTGGTAAATCTTGAAATCAGTAAAGAAGATCCATCATACCAATGGATCTTGGCATGGCTTTGCCTTCCTCGGCCACCTGGCGGTTTTATCGCATCAAGAATTACGCGTGTTCATGATTATTCTATGCGGACGACCGGTGAACAGTCTGAAGGTGGCCCGTCATCTGCGACATTTCTCGCGCAACCAGGATATGGTAGACATGTTGTCCAACATAAAAATGCTTTCATTTTAGTTCAGCGGGAAAAGCAAAGCAGTCATAATATGAATACCGGTGTACCGCATGAGACGATTACCTTACGAACCCTCTACGCCCACCGACATATATTCGCGGATATTTTCGCAGAAGCACATGAATTGGCTGCGACGCAACGCGAAGGGAAGACAGTAATTTACAAGAGTTCAGGGATGGAATGGAGACAGTTTGGAGATGCGCGACGGAAACGGCCGCTCAATTCTGTGATATTAGATGAAGGAGTCAAGCAGCGAATCGTGGATGACGTGAGGGATTTCCTAGGCCGACAACAATGGTATGTGGATCGAGGAATACCTTACCGCAGAGGTTATCTTTTATATGGACCACCTGGAAGTGGCAAAACTTCATTTATACAGGCTTTGGCTGGAGAACTAAACTTTGGGGTTGCGATGATCAATTTGAGCGAGCGGGGAATGACAGACGACAAATTGGCCCATTTTCTGACCAAATTACCCCCGAGAACGCTTGTATTGCTGGAAGATGCAGATTCTGCGTTTGTGAATAGAAAACAGGTGGAATCCGATGGATATTCTGGCGCAACGGTTACATTCTCGGGATTGTTAAATGCATTGGATGGGGTGGCAGCGGGCGAAGAAAGAATAGCCTTTCTTACGACAAATCATATTGATCGGCTTGACGCCGCTCTGATACGACCTGGAAGGGTCGATATGATAGAAAGAATTGGCGAAGCAACAAGATATCAAGCTGCTGAGATGTGGGATAGATTCTATGGCGACATTGACGAGGATGGAAAAGGAAAAATGCGATTTTTGGCAAAACTAGAAAGTTTTGGCCTGATTGCCAACGAAGAAGGCAGAACAGTTGAGCCAGAGCTTCACACGAGTATGGCTGCTATACAGGGGCTTTTCGTATTCAATAAGGATAGTATGGAAGGTGCCATTAATATGGTCGAGGGGTTAATACCGAGAATCTACGAGCCTCATACCCTTGAAAACGGGATCAAGGTAACAGCCTGAGCTTCAATGCTACTTGCCTACTGGCAAGATGTTACAGCATCGCCCTGTATGTAAATATGTGTAACAACATCCGGGCAGGCGACAAACCGGCTGCAAAAGCATCCATAGAACCTTCGTTTCATCATCATGACATCCTATAAGCAATTATATCAAATCCCTTCCTCCCTTCTCGCAACATTATCATTACAACCATTCCAAATTACTGAGTACCAGCAGTGGTTCCATCATCCGTAGGTAACCTCTCTTCATCTCCAGGTTCCCGGTAAGTTTTTGCGGACTTAGCAGCACCTCTCGTCTTCTCGTCAATAATGTTGCTCTTATCGATAGCCTCCTTCTGATCGCGCTCTGTATAAAAATACTAGCACATGGGAACCCCGTATAATAGATGTGGAAATTACCAAGCTGTGCATCACTATTGGCAGTACCTGCATCTATAGGATCCTCGACAGTAGCTCCATCGCTCTGCACTGGGATTGGATCTCGTTTGTGCCCGGGACGTGAGACATAATCATTATCTGTGGGATTTCCTTGGGAAATCTGAGGTGGATGACATGATTGGAGATTGGCTGTGGTTTGACGGTTGGTTGGTTTGGAGGAAATTGGATATGACTTCTTACAGGATGAAATTTGAGGGATAGGAGCTATATTTGTAGTTATCTTGAGTATGGACTTGGAGTATGGGGTCCTATTCCAGGAAAGGCGGACTGTGAGCTAGAAGGTAGTGAGGTCATATATTCTCAACTAACTCCCTTTGGGAACTTACTTTCCAAGAAAAATCCGGTCATCTCTGGGCCAATAAACACTATGTATCAACAGTGACATCTGATTCCCAACTTGTCTGCATCATGAAATATTCTAGCTGCAAGACTATATAAGTCCGGAATGCTCTAGCTCTCACTATAGTCTCATAGATTAGGTATAAAGGTCAAAATGGTGCTGATAAACCCCACGTGGGTGATGCTTCCCATTATCAGAGCTCGTGTTGATGTTCTATGTTTCGTGATGTTCAAAGAGCTCCAGCTAGATGAGATGAATGGGAGAGATCTCGAGGATTGCGATTCACACTTGTGATTTGATGAATATTACTGGGGCGATACAAACGATCTATCCCGCAAAGCGTTCACCTTGTTTTCAATCTGGATACCAAGCATGGAGCTTTGGAGCTATATACAAGCCTTGCATTTTCTCCTGATGGATCGTTCAAGATGTGTAAGAAACCAGTGCTGTAAAGTCTGTTTGTAAAAATCATTTCTTCTTCCAAACACATTCGACTTTGTCCGAGGCAGCCCATCCAATTGTGGACCTTAGGTATGAGATACCGGTACTTCATCTCATTCATATTGAATGGGTTCGATATTCAATCTTGTCCCCTGATACTAAGGCAGAGAGTAAGCTGGACAAGAAATGTGCAGACATATCATGCGCAGAAAATAGTAAACTCATTTGACTAAAAATCAAAATTCCTGTTTCCCGAATACGAATTTCAAGCTGACAACTCCAAGAAGTCATATTCATTACGTAAGCGTGGTGCAATATAATATTGGTCATGGTGGGGCCTAGCTCAACGTTCACTCCCATCCACAACCTCAAAGTCGTCGCGATGTTTACCGGTCTTGTTGAGATCAAAGGAGGTTGGTTTCCAATACCCACTGCCCTATAGCATTGGCACTGACATTCCCCAGTTGTCTCCGATATCAAACTCGACAGTCAATATGGTGCCACTCTCACCATCAGCAACGCCTCCTCTATCCTGGGAGACTGCGGACTCGGCGACAGTATCTCTGTAAACGGTATTTGCCTTACCGTTACAACCCTTACTAGCGATAGCTTCACCGTTGGTTGCGCGCCCGAAACCCTTCGTCGCACAAATGTCGGTTCCTTAGAAGTTAACTCCGAGGTCAATCTCGAACGTGCCGTTTCCGCAAACACACGTATGGGAGGACATTTCGTACAAGGACATGTGGATACAGTTGCAGAGTTGATTAAGAGAGAAGAAGATGGAGAGGCCTTGACATTGAGATTGAAGCCTAGGGATAAACAAGTGATGAGATATATTGTGGAAAAGGGATATGTCACGCTGGACGGTGCGAGCTTGACGATTACCAAGGTTGATGAGGAGTGGTTTGAGATCATGTTGATCGCATATACGCAAACTAAGATTGTCACGGCTTTCAAGAAGGAAGGAGAATATGTCAATGTCGAGGTGGATCAAATTGGTAAATACGTGGAGAAAGCTGTAGAGGGGTATTTCGCCCAGGGAACTGGTGGAGATATCGCCACATTGGAGAAAATGGTTGAACGTCTTGTTGAGGCAAAATTGGCGAAGCTTTCTGGGAATTAAAACATTCTCTTTGCGCCGTTGGATTTCAAAACAAACCCAGTGATTATACCCACTTCTTGCTATCTGGTTAAAATAGGCAAATCTCAGACGCTTTACTCATCATGCAGGCTTTCCAATACTGTGGACTTCAGTCACGATCCTCAAGTGCTCAAAAAGAAACATTCAAAACGCTCTGATCTGAGTATCGTTTAACATTCCGAATGGAGTCAATATCTCAAATGGTCTCCAAGCCCAAAGGGACTTTTTGTATTAAGCTGATACATTGTAAGTCCTACCATATGGATTTAATGTTCCCATGGCTCTGAATGCTCGAAATTAATATTATGGTCCAAATTCGGCCTCTCAAATTGATTAGATGTTCGAAGTAGATTCAGTTTATCAAAACCTTTCAATTACTACAATGTATTTAGAGTTCCAAGTGGAATTAATGTATCGCCTGGGATCATTTATGAACTAGAGTCGGCGTATACGATGGCATCAATGTATAAAAGTGGATTCATTATCTTAAAAGTTTGAAGCAAACGTTTGCTTTGCGACCCCTGCATTATAACCCCTCAATTGATCCGAGCTATTCTCACTATTATCGTGTCCTTCGATCTCATCACATTCGTTGACCAAGAGATAAGTACGATTCTTCACCTTCGTATCCTCAACCCCATTGGTGTAATCTGAGAACATTCTTTCCATCCTAGTAATGACACTACCGAAATCCTCGGCAAAGTTTTTACTTTGTTGTCTAATTTCTGCATATGTTCCTTCGTCCGCAGCCTGGTAACAGGGCACATCAAAGTTATCGATGCCTTTGAGTAGACCCTATGGACCTGCCCATGCTTCAAATGGATCGGCAAGTCATCTCTCGTGTCTTAAGGCCAAAAAATATATCTATTTGGCTTCGACAGCTTCTGTCAAGGCTCAACAGCCTTCTCTGGCCCAGCTAGTTGATTGATAGTCGAAATACTTGCAACACGATCAAACCTACCTAGGAACTTAGCTTGCAAGCGGAGGATAATTCTTCCATCTGCAACATATTCTTCGATAAACTTCATACCCGGAATACGAAGTGCTCCTCCTCGTCTAGCGCCACACTCTGCATTTTTCTGGGTGCAGTCAATGCCAACGATGTGGCTGTCGAGGGTCATTTCGACAAAAGGTGCAGGTAATCATGGAGTTACCACAACACTTTTAGAGGGTTTGGATCATTGCTGGAAGCTCTTTCTTGTGATTATGATAACGAGTGGAGTAATCGGGATTTCGGTTGTGAGTGCTTATTGTCTTCTCATTTAAGGAAAGAATGCCAACCAATTCGCTTTCTTTTTATAGCCCAAGTTCATGATATAATGCAAAGCAGTAAATGGGGGAAGAAAAATTCATGCACTATACAATATGAGTGAGTGAATGTGTCAATTACTTATATGGCATAGCATGCTGAATATATGTTGGCGAGAAAGAATGTATATAAAGATGGACAGTGAGCTTGAACAATGTGTTGATGCATATGGGGGATGGTATGAAAGGACTTGTACTTATAGTCTGCACAAGCCAACAGTCGAGTAAGTAACATCTCCATTCCTAAAAACCAGTCATGAAAATGATATGCAGCATCTCAACCAATCATTGTAGCGTTTTCTCACTTACAGAGATGCCTGTTTTCTTTTCATACCCTCCCTTAATACTTGGAGCTTTGTAGAAACCATGTACTAGGTAGGCTACTAGCAGTACTTCAATGTTTTCACTGATTTGTCTCAAGTGGCTGGTAATAGTTTGTTGCTTGATCCCAATCGAGAAGGAAATTTTCTTCCTGATTAAATCAATCATCTTATTAGCCTATGGTCATGCAAGTGGTTATAATGTACCCCTGAGATGATGGAAGAAATGAGAAGAAGATTCATCAGGCCCAGAAACTGAGTATGTTACCATTGTGATAGAGAGTCTAGCCTACCATTCGACAAAGATTGTGTATAATTCCCAAACACTCGGCATAATTTTCAGAAACAAAAAGGTTCTTTAACTTGAGAGGCTTTCCTTCTCAACAATAACATTCATTGATTCTTTCTAAAAGCGGAAATGCATCAATAAACAGGACTCTACCTCCCATCCCCCTGAGACCACACAGATGCCTCGTAATCTTCGACCCTACCAAAAGCAATGCAAATATACTCTACCTCGGCTTATCATGCGGCCTTCCATTTCAAACTAAAAGACTTCGTAAACCCCTCCAACAAAACTCCGGGAATAGGATTACTACTTAGGGTATTCCAAACACCAACATCAACAGTAGGCCAATTCTGAACAGGCCAATTCTTCCATCCCAGCATATACAACGGCACACCTGAGATCGTAGAATTCGGCCAGTCATCTATCGCATTAGATTTTTGTACTTCTTTGGGCCCCTCCTTTCCACACATCCAAAATGATAAACTCACCGCGCTCCATTTCCCCTGACTCACAACCTCCTTATCTGAACAAGTAACTCGACCACCTTCAACTAATCCACAATCGCCATCCTCAGTTCCAAATCCGTACATCCACATCCCGATACTTTTATTGTATGCAGTACGAGTGCCATCGAAAAGACCGCATGTAGCGGTATCGAGGGTCCATGTGAAGCTTGAGGTTATGCAACCGGTCACGGGGCCGGCGCCTGCAAAATAGGACGCAGATGCGTTGAGTGCTAGGAGATATCCTTGGGACGTGTAGTCAGTAGCTAATGTGGTGGTTGTTAATGGGAGATGAGTTGGTGATGCAAAGAGGGGTGTAAGAAAGATGGGAAGAGTGGCGAGAAGAATGAACATTTTGGGTATATATTCGGAAGCTTTGGATAGTTGCTAAGAATATTGGGGCTCTTGGGATACGACTTCTATGCCGAGGTCTGGTTTGGGTGAATTTGAATATCTTGATTCAACAATGAAAACTCATCAACGCGGACGCCCATTTTAATGGCTCTCCTCCATCACCCTACCCCGCTCATCGTGACTGTAAATTACCAACCTTAATTTATTCCCATTTCCAGACTGTAGGATAATTCCTTTCCTATACATCAAAAGGACCTTATCTTGGCAGCCTCCTTTACCCCATTAAGCACGCAAGTATAAAATTCGTAAAACCCGGGGGATTGGCTCAAGGATACGACTTACGAATTCAATGATAGGATATAAAGATTCTGCCTGCCTGTCACTTCGGAGTGCAAGGTTTGTGGACCGAGTTGGCTTGTCGGGTAAAGGGGGACGAGTCGGATAAATTGTGGTGGCTTGCCTTGTGATTGCGAAGGCTGTGCAGGGTTTCTGGGGTGCATTTCTGGGGTAATAGTGCCGTGAAACATCAACATCATGCATGCAGGAATGAAATTTGATAGATCTTTTGCTTGGCATTGAAGTGAAGAGTTGTTGGTTGTCATCAATTCTTTTTAAATACATACGGGCCGAATTTACACGAAATTATCTATCTGATTGCGACGTATTATAGTCTTTCTATCTACGATATCTTGGGGGCAAAGCTTATGCGATTGTCAAAAAGGCAACGCCAATATTATAAACTGCAGTCAGCAAACTCTGCTCTTGTGTAGTATAAGTCCCATTAAAAGCTGCTGGTGTAACCAAGCCACTCGCAGCCGCTGTTGGAAAGACGTTTTGATCCACTGCGAAACGCGCTCCATCTTTCGGCATTGTCCCGCTGAGAAAAAAATTGGAGACAACCTTTGCCATTCCAAGTGATGCATGAGAGATAGTAGTGTGTCCACTTCCTCCACGGTATGCAAGAGTTGATGAATTGGGTAGCAAAGCTCGAAGTGCTTTGGCAGACTTAAGAGGTGTGCTTGGATCATCCTCGGAGGAGATAATTAGGATTGGTGTCTTGGCTGTTGCGAGCAATACGTCTGTCTCAGACATCGCACTCACACCCAAGTTTCGAACAAGCGGGCGTGTGGCGGGGAAGTTGCGACAGAATGTGATTGGGGTGAGCCCAGCACTGAGTATTGGTGTATTCTCAGAGATCGAGATATTCTTTGTGAGCGAGATAACAGTATCTAGGGTAATTCCATTTGATGCAGCATTGTCAACGCATTGGAGTGGGTAAGTGACGAGAGTGCCGACGCCTGGAGCCGAGCCATTTGTTGGTTTACTGGCTGCCAATGATCCGAGTAGTGAATCAAGAGCAGTTGCATTGCGAGTTTCGAGTCCAGTTAAGACCGAAGCAAGTGTTTTCCAGGTAGTTGGAACCCTGAGAAGAGATGCGAGAAGCGGACTGAGGATATCTAAGCTGATACTGAGACCTGAATCCACAATAGGATTGATGAATAGGTCCTCCATGATATTATCAAGTCTAGTGGCAACAGTACCGGTGACACCAGAAGGAGCGACGGCAAAAGAGCATCCTGTGTTTCCGGCAGCAGAGCAGAAGGCGGCAAAGTCGTTCAAAGCAGCACGCTCGCTTAATTGATCGTTTGGAAGTTGGCTGACATATGTAAGAGCATTGGCCTTTGCATCAAAAACACCATCCGCAATTACTCTTCCCACGCGACCAGGGAAGGTTTGAATGAACTCGGCAAGGAGAATTGTTCCGTACGAAAAACCCCAGTAGTTGAGTTTTGCAGAGGCTCCATCCAATGCATCAACTATTGCTGCCATATCTCGAGCAACATAAGCTGCGGATGAAGTGTAAAGAGCGGGCGATTTCTGGGCCACACAAGCATCTGCAAGGGCAGCGACAGAAGTGTCGAATGATTTGATAGCAGAGCTAACGGCTTCATCGGCACTACTATTTGAGAATTGTCCAAGCCATAGATTTGGAGCCGATGGAAATGCGCTGTTGAAGTCGTACTCCGCACTGGCATTGGCGAAGCATTCCAAAATAGGGGCCGAAGATCCACTTCCACGTGTATCCCATCCAATAACATCGTATAAGCCACCACTTAGTGCCGAGACAGCCGCTCCGGCACCAGCTTGCACAAATTCAACACCTGAAGCTCCAGGTCCGCCAGGGTTGATTAACAGAGAGCCAAGTCTCTTGCTTGATGAAACAGTAGCGTTGTAACGAGCTAATGCGATGCTTGCTTTTGCTGTAGATGTGGTGTCTCCATATTCGAGAGGAACTTCAAGCGTGGCGCAATCTACTCCTGTACCGCATGATGTCCATGTCAATCCATTTACAAGGACCGATAAATTGACCGCAGCCATGAGGATGCTGGAAGCAGAAGGCATTCTAGGAAATGAGTGGATTTTTAAAGAGTGTGGGTGTTAAAAGAAAGTGATTGCCTTTGCGAGATCATCATTCCCGTGCGTTCCATCGCCCTGTATTTATTTCTTTCATACTTCATCTCCTTATCCGGCTGGGCCAAGCTTCGGAAATCATATCTAAGCTTTTCGTGAAGCTTTCATTTTATTTCCCATCGGTTGGAATTAACCGAAAAACATATTTAATACTGGGGAAGTGTAAATGTCGTGTAAGTGCAATGCATTGCTGCTCTTTACCATCCACCTAAATAAAGGTTAAATCTTGTGTCATTTTGTAGGGGTAATTAGACCAATAGTATGTACTGCAATGCACCATCAAATAATGATTGTTGCAGCTTATATTATCAACGTGGAACATACCCACCGTATTTAAACGTTTATTCAGGGGGACGGGGAGAGCAGATGTGGTTGGTAGGGATGGATAAAGTTTTCGGAAAAGCTTATTTTGATTGGCAACTCGTACGCTCAAGCACTGATGTTATTGGAAACATTTATGCTTTGTTCTGGCCTTTCTCGAATCTCAAAAAGCCCGAAAGCTTTTCTTTATTCTGGTCATGCTTGGGTACAATTAAAATTTCCTCAAAATTATAAAGTCCGAATTATTCTCTGAATATATCACACAAAAAGTTCTCATCTTCATTGGCCTCGGCAACAAACTAACAGCCGTACGGAAACAACATCAAATTCATCCTTATAGACCTACTGAGAAAGGTTGTTTTGATTTCAAGTGTCAAATGGTATGGACAAAAACTTCATCTGCATCATGTATATAGTACATCGGCCGTTCATCACGCGGAGAGAGCCGAGTAGAAGGTATGAGTAAACAGGTACTTGTATTCTATCTAAAGAATACTGACATCGCAAATCTTCTCTAATCTGATTCCCTGCAAGGAATTCCTACACTATTATTACCATCCATCCACCCCAATCCATCTACCCATTCATCCAGTACCGACCAAAGAAGATGCCAACGAGAACCACAAATCCAAACCAGCAAGACCATCATTCGTTTATTAGTCGATCGCTTCTTGAAATTCTGTTAGTGTTCTTCGTGCAAATGCTCTGCAAAACGAAATCTACCGTTGCTCCTGTCATGGACGAGTAATCAAAGAAGAATAGTTTCTTTTTGAACGGGTCTAGTTATTGGTGTAAAGGCCGCAGAAGTCACATCGGAGGCGTGGAGCATCGCGAGGGGCAATATTGTCTGTTCGGCCACAATGAGGGCATGTCCAATAGACCCAAACCGTTGGCATCATCTTGAAGTGAGGTTGAGATAGTGTGGATGTGATGCTCACGGGAACGCGCTGGTTTGTGTGTAAATATCGTATATATGTTTTTGAGGGTTATGTATTGGCTTATCGAAAGTATTTGAATTTATATCGATGGTGTGCCGATATCATTGCTATGTTATGTTTTGTTTGTTGGGTTGGTATCTTGTGTTTTTGTGTCGATTATAAGATGGGGATTTTTTATATTGCTGAAAAGAAAGGAAGGCACCAGGAAGTAAGAAGTTCTTGCTCAAATGAACTTAGATGGAAAATTTTACAGTGAGGTACGAACTTTGTGAATGAATAGTCAAGCACAACATGGTTGACCGCCCTGAATTCAGGATATATGAGAATCCGAAACGAAAATATCATTCGGTCAAGTCCACTCTCCATTTACAAGCATCCAATCAAGCTGGAATTGTCAAGTTAGGTCTCAAAGAGCTCTACGATTACCCATAAACGTGAGCAAACGTTACTTTCAAAAATCAGGAAATTTAGTCGGAGGCGTACCCTAAGACTACACATTGTTGTATCTGCAACTCTCCAATCACAAAAGCTCTTCCTGTTACTTTCGTTCACATATTACAAATCGATATCTCCGTCCCTCCTATCTTTAGATTCTCAAACAGTGTCGCTCTATTATGGCGAAAGTACTACGTATCTTTTCTTACCTTGAAAGCATCTTTAGCTATCGAGTAACAGGGAGCTTAGATTGAAATACTTAGGGCGTAGCAACACTCAACGTAAGGCAGTGCCAGCAATGAATCACCCCGAATCTTATCCCATGTGGCGGTTGAAGTTGAAATCTTAATGTTACTACTAGGTAGAAACCCATCGTGGAATAGCATGGCAGAGAAATGGAGTTTAATATTCGATGATACAGAATTATTGACAGGTCGAGTGAATAGACTATCCCATTCAGATTCAAAACAATTGTCACCCTCAAAGTCAGCATAAATCCTCACACAAACCATGCATGTGCAGACTCTATAGGTATTAGGTGCTGTATTGGTCCAACTTCTATCACAGCGATCCGGAGGTTTCTCCCTGCGTCGCAATCACAATCCTCCCAATATTTTTCTTTAAAAAATACCAAAATCCATTCACACCCCCTCTCCACACCTCTTCTTTACTCATCAAATCTCCAACCATCTATTTAAACCTCTCACTTCAACCCTTCTCTTCTTCCTTTCCTCCTCTTTCCTCACAACAAAAAACCACAACAACACGATCCGCAACTTACTAAAAAAGAAAACTCAAACACCTCCCAACACAACCACACCACTCTCATCCTCCCAACACAAACAATACCTCCTCCCAACCCAAACAATCCTTCCAACCCACCAAGAAAATGCCCGAACGTTATTTCTCTCACCAATGCCCCTGCGGCGCCACCGTACACATCTACTACAACGTTCCAGCACCGTGTCCTGGATGCGGGCATGTGTATTTTGTGGGGATTGGTCTGGGAATGCAGGCACCTCAAGCTCCGACTCGTCAAGCAGAGGGTAAGACTCATGATCATGCGAAATTTTAGGTGAAATTCTAAGATGGTAGAATTCTCTGAAAGGTCATTCAGGGGTACGAAGGATGGGTTAGCGAATGGAGGAAAGAAGATGTATGGGTTGAACAATATGAGGTCCAGCGGGGATAGAATGGATGGATTACAGATTGTTGGTGCATGACGGACGATGGCCGTGGTTGGGATGCAAACCCTGAATACTGACCATCCCCATCATCACCATCATTCTATGCTTCATCTGAAACCATAACTTCAACATCCCACTAGCAAGAACAAATAATCGTTGTTTACGTTTGAAACCGAAGTATCATTCCAAAGAGCACATGAATATTTGTCCCACCAAATAACCAACAATGTGCTATTACTCTCTGCTTTGCATTGTAGAGAGTGTACTGATTGTTCCCAAGCTAGCGAGCTAATAGGGAGTATGTATATGCTCAAATATGTCTACCTTCCAAATATCATAGATTCGAATATATTTCCATCTGGACTTATGTCAGGAGACTCTACTCTTAGGCATTGAAATAAGTTCAAACACAGCAATTTTCTGATGCGAGAAGAAAAAGAAAAAAACGTAAAATATCTTTGTTCTAACCATGACTTAAGATCCCAATCCATCGTTTTCCAACTATGACCAAATTCCCAATTATTCCTCTCTCAAATGAATCAATACATCTTTCAATCTTAACTAGTTAATACGGTACTCAATTTTCCTATTCCCCTTTTTTCTTTGCCAAATCCCACTTCTATATAAGGACAAAAATAAGTTCCTTTTATCTTAGACTTAATGTCAACGTTAACTAAATCAAACCACTCAATCAAGCTCCTCTTTACTGTAGAAGTAGAACCACAGAGCCGGCGAGAGGGATAGTAGGGTAGTCTATTCGATTTGTCTGTTCGATTTACCAAAAAAAAGAGGTTAGTCGCATACGATATAAATTCTTCATTCAAAGACCTGGCCGTTTGGGTTCTTGATTTTTTTATATAGATTCGTATTATTAAGATTACATACCGCTAACCAACATTGGCTCATGTACCAAGTACTCTGTTGACAATTTGCTCTTGAAGCGCAGTCATCTGCGCAAGATTTCGGGTCGGGCGATGGTTTCCCGGCATCTGCAGAAATAAAGATCAGAAGACTTAGCAATCGCTCATTAAACTTTCTCATATAACGAATAACTTCATAGTTTTATTGATAAAAGTAAGGAAATAGATCTATAGTGTCTATTTTAAACTTACATATGTCATATTGGCCGGTTGTGTATCCACAGAAGATTTTAAATTTCTTGGCACCAACGTAATAGAACTTACGCTCGTCGTTGGGACAATTTGGATAAGTGGTGGTAGTGAGAGAAACTGGGGGTGGATGAGAAGCTGGAGGAGGGGAAGCTGGAGGAGGGGAAGCTGGAGGAGGGGAAGCTGGAGGAGGAGAAGCTGGAGGAGGGGAAGCTGGAGGAGGAGAAGCTGGAGGAGGAGAAGCTGGAGGAGGAGAAGCTGGAGGAGGAGAAGCTGGAGGAGGAGAAGCTGGAGGAGGAGAAGCTGGAGGAGGAGAAGCTGGAGGAGGGGAAGCAGGTGGGGGAGAAGCTGGAGGAGGGGAAGCTGGAGGAGGAGAAGCTGGAGGAGGAGAAGCTGGAGGA
>NGKJ01000001.1:94201-107209 GCA_002162495.1 Myriosclerotinia curreyana
TGGAGGAGGAGAAGCTGGAGGAGGAGAAGCTGGAGGAGGAGAAGCTGGAGGAGGGGAAGCTGGTGGGGGTGAGGCTGGTGGTGGAGAAGCTGGAGGAGGGGAAGCTGGTGGGGGTGAGGCTGGTGGCGGAGATAAAGGTGGCAAAGTTTTTCCTCCGCAACAATCCCCTGTGTTGTCTAAACTTTTGCAAATGCCAGTACAGCCCAGCGAATAAGCTGCAGACCACCCTGCAACAGAAATCGTAGGCTCACCCAAATGTTTGCCCAAATAGCATTTCCCAGATGCTTCCTGCCAATCGACAGATGAACACCCTAATATCGTGGAACAGATTTTCATACATTCGATAAAAGAAGAAGCCTGGGTTGAGCCTATATTAACAGTACCGTGGCGTTTGCAACAGTCCATATGATACCTCTGATCGATCATTAGTTGCGATCCCCAATTTAGCTTGATTTAATTGCACTTACTACACCTATTGGAGAATCCCATATTTGTCCATCAGCATATGGACATTCAGTTGAGCAAACAAGTATCAACTCATCTGGCTTTTCGGAAATCGGTGGATCAATAAGAACCGCTGAGTTTGTATTTTCTATAAAGAATAATTAGTTTGTACTAGATAAATATAGGAATCGAATAGTAATGACTTGTAGCATCTGTTACTAATGATTCGACACCAGTGTCAAACAATTTACAATCCCAATTCGAAGAAAATGTTGCACTACTCTTGGTCAGTTCTTTGATCAAATCTCTCACCAACTCTATTTAGATCGTACCTTTGGCAATCCGTAATATCTGCACAGGCAGTCATACACTCTGCAAAATCATGAAGGGGTCTACTGCCCGGAATACCCACATCGGATGGATTGTATGCGCCACATTTCACTTGGAAGTATGATCCCTGTGGAGTCAAAAAGATTTTTCCGTCATCTGAAATTATCAGCCAAAAGGTCGCTGCATTCTGGTTGTACATGCTTACTGGTTGGACATTGGCCATCAGCTGTGAAGCTTGCATCCACGGTCTCTACAATACTTATCTTGGGTATTGGGCAAATTGGTGGAGTGCGTGGCCATGGATCAGGACGAGGTTTTCGTTCTTCGGTTGGAAACCAGGTGTGTGTTCCTATCAAGGGAAAAGTCTTTTCTGTTAGTGAAAACAAGGCGATGTAGCAAATATTTTCTCATTTGCAGTTCACTCACTGGTATGTACTGATAAAGTTAGCAGATCAAATCGAAAATCAGAAGATAAATTTGATACGAACCTCCTTCTTCCTTTCACATAAATGAGTGATTTTGTTCCAATCGCAAGATTGACATTCACTGCTGTTGGAGCAATAATCCGCACATGCTTTGTGTGAGTTCGTAAACTTGAACGTACTGTCAAGATTCGCGGCGTGTGTGCCGTGGTCGCACATTAGCGTGAAAGTCACACCATTCACTGTTGTATACTGCGCGCCATTGTCCGTTGGACAGGAATATTCGTGAGGGGAAGAGGGAAGGGAGCCAGATCGGCTTGAAGCAAGGTCTGGCGATGGGATTGGCACTTGGTCAGGAGAGTAAGAGGGAGATCCAGGTGGACCTGCAACTGGAGCTTGGGCATATGCAAGTGATTGGAGAAGAAGAAGGGGCGAGAGGAGTGTAAGAAGTAAGTTTCCGGTGTGGTCCCACATGATTGCCCGGTTAATTTGAATCTATAATACAGGACAAAAGGCAAAAGCGGAAAAGGTGGGATATCTCTCTCAAATATGTAGAGCAGAGCTTGAGCTTGAAGTTTGGACTTGATAAATTTATAAGTTATAACAGAAGAGTATTTGTCCCATTCAGATCACAACGAAAATGCAACGTCGATCTTCGCTTCTCTGGGGCAGATACTTCTTGTTTATTGAATTCCTATCTAGTACTAAGCTGCCAAGTATGTTTCCACAGCATTTTACCCCTCTGACTTATCCTATCTCATTGAGAGTGGTGAAAATTAGTATCCACACTAGCTGCAGTTGCCAGCTTACACGAAGTTTCATAATATTGATCACGAAGTCGGAATTGCCGCAATCGAATGGTATCGTGTAAACTGTATTCACTCGCAAGTTGTACGGTACCTGTTATGAGCTTTGACAGTTCAAAACATTTCAGCAGGTGGAATCATGGGGTTTCAATGAGTATCGGGTGTGCTAAGAGTACTAGTACGAAGTCCGCCAGTGCGGGGAGTGGTGTAATATGTGGTATTAGCTTGACGCGTCCTTTTCGGATAATAGTTACCGTCACATCGTACGGTAATATATTGAAAGGATCACTATACTCCTATGAACCTCTTCAGATCTCGGAGACAAAATGTCGATGTTACTAGAAATACTGTTGCTAGATGTTACTGGTGCCAACACGGGAACCGAAGGGTGTGGATATGACTGACAGAAATCTTGCTGTGCAGATTATCTTATTTTTCACCCCACTTCCATCGTACTAGATTACGGTTTATCGGAATGTCACAAATGGACTGATATCAATGGTTTATAAAGTTTGTTTATGCCTTGTCTATTTCTATCAAACTTTCGTTTAGACTTCAAGCGTCAGCATCGAGAAGGATTCAAGGATATCCGTCACAGATTACGTTTCCTGACTAAGGTTACACCTATTCCTGTTGACATCTGGATATCAAAAATCGAATAATCAATTCCAAAATGCTCTTATACAAATTAGGGAAACTATTTCACGCCTTTTTTATCCTAACAGCCCAAGTTCTTGCGGTTGATCCGACTTTAGCTGATAAAGCAAAGTGGGATGCTATATGCAAGAGTAGTAAGATTAAGATTATCTTCCAACAATTATTGAAACTAATTTGCTAATTCATGATAGAGGCCGGACCACAATTCTGTGAGTTTATCTGATAGCTCCGACTTCTTTATTCTTCCTGACAGGTTTTGCAGCGATGGAATTTGATGCAGCGGGCCGTATGTTTTCCGAACGACGCAAATTAATGAGTTTCTTACTAATGAAGTGTTTAGAGCCTACAGGGCGGTGTATTGCTCCTCCTATAATAAACTGCTATTGGGGACCATATATTGTAAGAAAGTTCTCTATTCAAATAGGTGTAAATTTCTAATTCGAGTATTTTCTAGGATCCAAAGACGGGTGCAAAGGGGTGTTGTGGTAAAGATAATGTTAGTCATTTCCTAACTAAAGTTTTCAGCATATCTGGCTTACTGCAGTTTCTTAGGAGACTTTCAGCATCGATCCTGTGGTCAGGACCGAAGGAGGTTGTTGTGTTAGCCCAAGCGTATATTCCTTCGATCCGGCGACCAAAAGAGGAGGATGTTGTGCATCGGGTACATTCTACCATGCTGATAACAAAACAATGACGGGGAGTTGCTGTGCAAATTCAGATGACACATATGTCTGTGATTGTTCTTGCAAGTGAGTCCTTATTCTGGCGAGTCCCGCGTGGATGATCTGTGTTAAAGTGTTATTGCAGAGAGGCACCAAAACCGCCGCCTTTGAAATGTCCGGATGCAGAGGGAAAGATTTTCACGGCCGGTGGGGTCGAGTATAAGATTTTTTGTACATTTGGACATAGCACTGCTTATCCGCCTTTGGGGTCTTCGACGGGGAACAGCTTAGAGGAGTGCATGCAGAAGTGCGGTTAGTCCAACCCCTCCCCATTCTATTATTGAAATGATGTGGAAGATTGTATAAAAACGAGGATTCTAATGCATTAAATAGCCGCAGTACCAGCTTGCCAAGGTATAAACTTCTGGTATGGAACTACTTGTGTTTGGGCTTCTGTTTATCAGTTCCCGCCAACGGGACCAGCACCTACCAGCGGGGAATTTATGTGTGCTATCCCGACTACGAAGAGGCCTTAGTAAAGATGACTTTGTGGATTTTGACCAGATTCATGGGAAGTTTTTGTGAAGTAATGACAAGAAGAATAAGGCTGGCTGAATCATATTTGTGTGGATGGAAAATTAATTAGGCTTAAATTTCATAACATTTTGAAATTGATAAAAGATTCTAACCACTTCCTTTAAATTGTCTATAGATGTCTATCTGAGATGACACCTTATGTCAATATTTCCAACGGATGAAATGTTTTGAATGAAGAGAGGAGGGGGAGCTAGGCGGAAAGCAAAGCTTCGTAAGAATTTCTTTCCCTATGAAATTTTGTTTGCAGAGGGAAGACGAGTTCCAGCCTGACTAGCGTCACTTCTCCTTTACTGAAAGCATTCTAAACATTGAGACATATAGTCCAACTTTGCTCAAATCAGATTTTCCATCACGAGAACCGTAAACATCCCGGGAGAAAATGAGGTTAGCACAGTGATCACTGATCATGCGTTGACAGCTGAGAACAAGATCTCTGCGTTACAGTAATACGTTATATGACATGGGACAGTATGCAATGCTTAATCGTTATCTTTGATCGATGCATAGCTGTTGTGGCGTGTCACAAATAATTAAGAAACTTTTCTATCTGTATACACTAGAGCAACATACAAATTCCTCGAAAGTACGAGGTTGGTTACAAGCTTCCTGCAGTGTTTGCGTTGGTATTTCCTTTATTCCATATACGGACCCGTAGAGTGGTATGTATTCATTTTTGTGTACGTAATACTCGAGTATTAAATCTTATACTATTGAAAGTACGAAGTACTGCATGAATGGCTTTCGCGCTTTATTTCAGCTACGCTTTATAGCGCCAGCTTCAGCTGAAAAAGAACGTGAAAGTTGATTATTATATACTGGAAATACAGAATAAAGCATTCCAATTGGTGTTTTGAAGCATTCTAATTAGGGTTCGAAATATTTTAATTGAATTCTAGTATTCTCTATATATTTTTTATAGAAATCGCTATTGATAATAGGTACGGGAGTACTTCGTAATTTACTATGTATTCCTTTGATATGTATGAACTACTGTATTCAGCTCTCAATATGCGCCACTGTTTTACTACCGTGTACTAACACAAACACTGGCTTCCTGTCAGAATCAGAGTAACGAGTGCCGAGCTATAACATCAATACAGAACGATAAAGAAGCTTTCTCGTGGTATGCTGTGCTTATATTTTCTCGGATTGTGCACAGCTGAATGTTTTCCCAAACTTGGAATACATGAATTAAATCAGTGGCGCTTTAATACAACCTGAACGTCCCGGTTCCAATTCACAAGAAGGTAGATTTTGAAGAGCGGGGCTTGTCATACTTTCATATTGTATTGAGAAAACCATACCTTTCTTATATTATCTTGATTATATATCAAAGAAAAGACTCTTGCCTTCATCATAGTCTTCATCTTGGCTTCTTGAGTTGAAGGGAAACTTTTCTTCTTCGATTTTTACTCTCTTATATTTCGCAATGAAATTATTCAATCTCTCGAGCGCGGCACTTGGTCTTTTAGCCATTGCGAATCTTGTATTTGCTCAGATCGAAACACCCGAGGTACAGCGATCCCTTTCAATACATCCTAAGTTTGATTACTGTGTAAGTCTAACAGCAATTTAATTTCATCAGGATTTTTGCAAGAGAACTGCAGGGGCAGCCTATACCCCAGAATATGATGCGAGTGGAGGATTTTCTGGCAAATGCGTGACCGCACCGATAACTGGTACGCCTCAGTACATATCGATAAACGTCTAATTTGCTAATCCTTCAGTTTGCCTTGGTACCGAGTAAGATGATTGCAAAGTTTGACTAATGGTCTTGGACCGAAGAAAATCAGATGCTGATGAAGTAATGAAGTTATACGCACGCTCAAACAGGCAAGACAGAGTGCTGTCTCCCTCCCAACACGGTAAAGTCCGCTAGCGGAAAAGAAGGCTGTTGCCCAGCTGGCCAGAATTTCAAATGGGATGGTTCTTTGCCCTTCACTTTTTATCCCGCCTTTGACCCGTTTCTGTTGTAATAATACCGCGCTAACACATTAATTCTTCACATAGGTACAACGCCCTCATGCGTCACACCTCCCCCCGCTCTTTCCTGCCCAGCTTCAAACTTTCAATGGGTAACAAAGAATGGCATTCGGTTTCAAATCTACTGTAATCGCGCGGTGAGGACAGCAAGACACCGCTGGAACATAGAGCCTTATCTTGGAGTTCTCGGGGGTCCGGATAGCTATTTCATGGCGAGTGACTTGTCCCAATGCATTGATGGTTGCGCAGCGAATGCAGCGTGTAATGGAGCAAACTTTTGGCCTGCTCGGGGATTTTGTGCTATGAATACTCGCGAACGACAGCGGAATATATTCATGGAGGGTTGTAAGTGGTCCTTTTCAGTTTTCTAACAGTTGAAATGAATGACAGATGGGTTGTTACCTGACCATTGCGCTTGATTTTCACCCCATGAGGAGATGATTGAATGCTAATTTGTATCAATGCGTCATCACTACAGCTCTATACGAAGCGCCACCCCCTCCAGCCCCTGGACCATATGAAATAATCGCTATAGTTCCCGTGCCTAGTCGTCGTTAGATCTCACATATCAGACACGATGGAGGGACATGCGAGACCAGATCTATTGCCGTTGTATAAGAATACGATGTTTCACATTCCGTTACAACCATATTAGGTGAATTCAGTATTATTGGAATGAAGGTTTCATTTTCAATCTTACCAAAAAAATCGATACCCTTATAAGGAATCAAACAGTCAGTTAGTTTAGAAGAATCAATCAAGAAAATCTATGATTTCTATAGTTGCATCATTTTCCCAATAAGATCAGACCAGTTGACACTCTCCTGTGTTTATGTTAATGAGAATGATTGTGTTACCCGTACAGTCGAATGATCGGCTGGTTACATTAGGGATTCATCTTTTCTTTCTTTTCATAGTCGTTTTCCTCAAGAACCTGTTTCTTCGATAAATTTTCTGAAACAGACGAGTATGTGGTGAAACTGTCTTAATTCCTCAATTGTTATTTAGTTAGCTGAAGATCACGCTTAGATCATAATTCTCCACAATAAAACCATTTGTATACTCTAATGTATGAACAAATACCTAAAGTCACTCCAATTTTCCTCAAGTGGGTATGACTAATAGTTGTTATAATACTGTCGTCGATATTCAAAATACAGGACTGACACGAAAAAAATGCATAAAAACGAACCTCACCTTCTATTAGCCATATATATTGAGAGAATGACTCCTCACAGGGTAAATGGGAAGCATAAGGTATAGAATGTTAGTGAATTCAGACTGTTGTGATTTCAATGGAGAGTAAAGGTTCTGCAAAGTGAAGAGCTCTGATATGAGCTCTACTGCAAAGGAATTGCACGCAATCATGGTCACGTGATCTATAATCCTAGTATAAGAACCATCACTTCCGAAACTTTTAATCCTAACAGCGGTGCCAAAGGTAGATGCAGCCATCAGCGAGAACTATCATGCACGCGGTATGATCTTTAGTAGGATCAGTAGGATTATTGCAGCTTTACAAAGCATTGAACGAGTTATGAATTGCAAAGAATCTCAATCATTGTAAACGCACAGAATATGACATAGCATATGACTATTGACGAAGAATATTGGATATTTATATATTATACTATAAAATACCTAGGTATTCAAGCCAAGAAAGAAAGCAAATGGATATCCGTAAACAAGACGCAGAATAATATTGTAGAGAAAAAAGAAAATGAACTGTAAAAAAGAAGAACGGAAGTATTTTTAGGCATCATACCATGCCACTTAACATGAAGAAGGTGCGAGCAGTCCTAGCCAGATAAGCACTTGATAATTCCATTATTGTACCTTGCATTCGAGGTGATGGCATTTTACACATCCAAGACTGCAAAACTGCGAAGACCATACAACTGTTGAACCTAGGCGGATTCAGACGGCGAAGAGTATTCTACCACTTGGTCAAATTATTGAGTCCTTCCAGCTTGTATTGCATTGGATGATGATGATATAGATTAGACTTGAAACTTATTTCCACATGCACTTGATCCTGCCGGAAAGAAGATTCGAGAACTTCGATTTGGTATATTGAATACTCTAGATCATATAAAAACATGAACCTCATGCCAAAAATGAAATAGCTCTTCTTGCCTGGCAGCTGCTTTATCTCACTAAATGGGTATGTAGTGACGGCACGCAGATCGATCAGAACGCCCGTTTGAACATTTATCGGAAGATCCTGCTCCTCGTCACCAATTGCGCCCTTTCATAAATGCCTTTTAAGAATCATATCCCCATCCCCTCGCATCATTATACTCGCCAACCAAAGTCGTTGCGGCTCCAATCACTCCAATAGCCCCATCCGCGAAATTGTTACCCGTGCTTTGTCCCTGTAGAAGACGTGCAGCTGCTTGACCTCTGGCAACCTCTTCTTGTAACACCTGTACCCTATAATCTTCATCTAGACAAGAATCCCTTTTTATCATCCGTCCCAAAATTGCAGATCTTAATGCGGCCTCCCAATGATTGACAAACTCATCCTCACTTTGCACAGTTGCTTTTCGTGTTGACACACTTGTTCCCACAGGTCTATCGGCATATTGATATATTGCCCTCAAAACCTCGTATCGACGAGTAATAAGAAACAAGATTGGCCATGAAACTACCCATAGGAATGTAAGATAGAAGAACCAACGAATCCAAGTCGTCATTCGCCATTCATTAACCACATGCGGTGAATATACAATTACTCGTTTGTGCGAAGTCAGAAAATTGACATAGACTCGGCCACGATAATTTGTAGATGTAACGATGCGTCGCAAGAGATACTCTAAGTGACTTTTGTCGTGATTTATGATCTTCCGCTCGAATATGAAACATTTGATGCCGGATGGATCGGAAACAAATTTATGACACCACGCTTGTAATTCATCCCCAGTCAAGCCCGATTCCAATTCGTAGCTAGAAAGGGAGGGCTCGAAGGATTTGATTATCCCTCCACGGTATCCTTTCTTATTATCCGGCAAAATCTCCAATTTCCCACCAGTTCTTATTCCGGTCGTGAGAAGATGTGTTAAATTCAGACGAATATGAAAATCCGTAATAGTTTCAGTCGAATCTTTCTTGTGCCGACGCTCCGTTTCTTGGTGGGTTCCTGATAATTCGACATAATAAGATGGTGCATATTGAGCTTGTTCGAGTATCATCTGGCGAAGAGCATTGGGGTCCGTAGAGTAGTTTGGAAACCTGGTCCAAAAATCGGATGAACTATAGTCGTGCGATGAGAAAGGAAGGTCGGGTGGAGGGCTACAATAGTGTTAGTTTAATGTCACATATCCACATATCATATTTGATATAAAGAAACCTACATATACCAAGCCACGCCGGGGGCAGGTTGAGAATTGTTGGCAGGTCGATCGTCAGTCCGCGAAAGGAGAGGTGCCGATGAGGATGTTTCTTCATAGGTGGGAAGGTCTTCCTCTGGATATTCTTGATCCATATGATTGAGAAGACCTGCGGATGAAGAAGAAGCAGCATTGCTAGCTTCTAAATCATTTCTGTAAACATCAGTCGTGTAGGGCTGAATCGTTTCTTTCCCCATGATGTGAGTCCCAAGTTGTTTTCAGCGACGAATTTCGTAGATCACTGCCAGTACTTCGTATTAATACTGGATTTCAAAAAGATGTACCGGTAGGTCTAGGTGAAGCGGTAAGTGTAGGAACATTTTCCCCGTACTCATTAACACAGCCACAATCTGATAAACTAATAAAGGTCCCTTGTTTCCCCAGCTTTTTAATGTCGATGAAAGTCTTTTTATGTTTCCAAAAATAGATTTATATAACCGTTATCACGAAACAAGCTTCCATAGCTACCTTTTGAAGGATAGATAGTTTGATGGGAAAGGGGGAGAGAGAGAGAGAGAGAGAGAGAGAGGGGAGAGGGGATTCCTTTCGCCCCTTTTTGCCGAAACTTGAAGTGGGGTGGGGGCATTTCTTTTGAGCTGTTCGCCTTATGAAACGAACCAAAAAAACAAAACGGCAACTCTAAGCAAAACATCTACAACCATTGAATCACCACCCCATTAGCAGTTCTTCTGAATTTTTGAGATATATCTTCAACTCCTCAAATCTTCTTTACCTGTCAAACATCAACCTAAAGATACTTACACTTACACACACACACTACACGCAGAATGCCAGAGTTAAAGAACGCCACGGTAGGATAGATTTCCAAGAGAACAAACTTCACAGGGCTCTTCTGAATTATACTCACTACTCCACGTATCTAGGGTCTGAGCAATGAGGAGATTCAAGCATATAGAGATGCTTTCTCTATCTTCGTGAGCCCAATCCATACATACTTGTTTCGCGCAAACCATTTACTTACTTTCGACGCAGGACAAAGATGGTGATGGTACGCGCATATTCAACCCCGCCCACTCCGCAATCATTTTCTAACAATTTCAATCTTTCACCAGGAACCATATCCACCGCCGAACTCGCAGAGGCAATGAAATCCTTGGGACAAAATCCATCAGATGCAGAAATTCAAGATATGATTAATGAGGTTGACGTCGATCAATCTGGAACTGTCGATTTCGATGGTTTGTTACACCGCGATAAACCACGATACCCCACATCTTCATATTATCAGCAATTCCATCCGAACATTTCTGACCATTTTATACTCGATATACAGAATTCCTCAAGATGATGACTACCGAAACAAAGGGTGTTGATTTTGAACAAGAGATGCGCAGCGCTTTCCAAGTATTCGATGTTGATGGAAGTGGCACAATCTCTCCCGAGGAAATTTACAAGTTGATGGCATCTTTGGGAGAGAATTTGTCAGAGGAAGAGATTAAGAGTATGGTAAAGGAGGTTGACAAGAATGGTGATGGAAGCATAGATTGTATGGCAACTCCTCTCGAAGTACTTTTCAAAACTCTCCAGTCTTCATACGATCACTAACGAGACTTCATTCTTGTAGATGAGGAATTCGTTTCATTCATTCGCGACAACAAATAAGGTAATTGGGAGTTGGGGGGGAGGGGGAAGGGTGGATTGGGAAATTATGGAAATGGGAGACATTTAGGATCTCATATTGAAGTCACATACAATATCATAGGAATATACACCATTTTGTTCTAGCCGAGCCCATCAGAATGGGAATGGAAGTTTTATGTACGTTTTACGAGATGTGAAATCGATCAAGTGATTGCTTTTCGCCCTTTTATTTCTTCACAACGCTGTCTTATCATGGCTTCATTACCCTGACTTTCAGTATTTGCCCTTCAGTTTTCATGAAAATATTGTTAACACTGAAATTTTGTAACATCTTAATAAAGCTTTGTCTTGAATCAACAAAGAATATTTGAGGTCAAGGAGGTGATCGGACAATCATAGGAAATATGCTGTTCTCTTTGACATGAACAGTCCTTGTGGAACAATGACATTGTTGAATATATATATATGTCACTAGAGAAGATAGCCAAACGTGGCTGTATTAATTTAGGTCTAGCAATTTGAAAATAATACACACACAATTTCATTACACTCAGCCAAAATGACTCGACGCGCAAAAAAACCCGCAGTAAAGTCTGAGACTAGACTCACATTCGGTGTCGAGATCGAATATCTTTTAGCTACTGTTCCCCCTCCTTGTACTCCTCCTCACCCGAAAGATCCTCGTGAGGTAGATGGAAAGAAACTCGGTACGATAGACGACGCTAACATAGAGATCTCCAAAAAGTTGAAGGCTGCTGGTATCCCAGTGTCAATGATGTGGGATGCTCCTGATAATGTTGATCCGCCAGATGAAGCGTTTGATACTGATTGGATTTTGAAAGATGATTCAAGCGTTGTATCCGCGACGCCAATTCACCCAAATTATGTGGAGCATGGCATGGAAATTTCATCTCCGCCATACTACTACGACGAGGCTTCACGAAAAGCTGTTCGAACGGTTTTAAAGACACTGAGAAATAACTTTCTAGTCCGCGCTAATAGTACTGCAGGCTTACACGTCCACGTTGGCAACGAGCACGATGGATTTATCCTTCCCGTCTTCCGCAACCTCGTCGCGATTTTGTATACTTATGAACGGCAAATACGGCTCGTTTTGCCTGCAGAGCGTATGATTTCCAAGGACAATTTTTGGTGTAGACCCTTCAGCTGTAGCAACCTTGGCCAGAACAACCCGGATCTCACACGTCTCGAGTTCCTCAACCGCATTCTCTCGTACCAAAAATACAATAAGCTTGTCCATGACATGATCCCGGCCTTTGCCTCTGAACGTCTTGGATTCAACTTTGCGAATCTCATGCTCCCCTACGACGATAAACGTACCATCGAATTCCGTATCCATCAAGGATCTCTAGACCCCGAAGTTATTCTCCACTGGGTACACTTCTGCATCAAACTGGTCGAGAAAGCAACACAAACGTCAAAGCAGGAAGAACTCATCGATCAACTCAAACGAGATGTTGAAAAGCCAATCGGGCTCGATGAAGGATCTGTCAGCACCCTCGATCTTCTCATGTGGTTAGGTTGTCCCGCTCAGGCTTACTACTATGGTGCTGACATGGTAGCAGATCAACAGAAACTCAAAGAAAGAATCGAAGAGGATGCTCGTCTCGAAATCCTTGCGACTGTCTTGACGAAGGAGACCCTAGAACAACGCCGAAATGCACCACCGATTGATCCCGACAACCCTTGGAATTTTGACTATGGCGGTAGTGGGTATGGCGGCAGAAGATACCCTTATGGCCCTGACGATGTCGGTCGTGGGAAGTATAGCGATGAGGAGGATGAGGAGGACGAGGATGAGGAGGATGAGGATGATGACGAGGATGACGAGGATGATGAGGACGAGGAGGAAGAAGACGATCAGGAAAACGATAAGGGGGACGGTAAGGAGGAAGATAAACCTGACAATAATCAACCCGGAGACAATAAGGAGGAAGATAAAGAGGATGGTAAGAAAGAAGATAAGAGGGACGGTAAGAAGGAAGATAAACCTGACGATAAACCTGACGATAAACCTGACGATAAACCTGACGATAAACCTGACGATAAACAACCTGGAGACGGTAAGGACGAAGACAAACCTGACGATAAACAA
>NGKJ01000001.1:110272-144782 GCA_002162495.1 Myriosclerotinia curreyana
GGGGGGGGAGTATGATACATGTACCTAGGTAAGATTGCCAGAAACCCAAAAATAAAAGATAAAACCTTCACTACTTCACTTCATATCTACCATCAAGTTGAAACCTTCAGGCACACCGTTCCAAGCAATCAAATAATCCAATACGAAACATCCGAGAGTTCATTATTCTATAAAAAAGTTTTTATATGACCCTGAAATTTCAAGTTTTTCTTACTTGTTACTCTGGACTATAACGGCGTTTTTCTATCAGCAGATTAATGCTTTCTTTGCTCACTAGCAACCTCATAGATGAGGTTCCGGCTTACGGCACATATAAATAACTATCTCCTCATATTTGCCATTGTGTGAAAACTAAAAGCTTTAGTTTCACGCTGTCTGGTTAGTCACAATTAGCTATGAGTTCTACCAATAGAGTTACAAGAAGCCGGTGTATCAAAGATTAGTGCTTGAAGCCAACCGCCATTTCATGGTCAGCAGGATGGCATTCATATCTTCCTCGAAGTGGCATAGGAAAATGTGTATTGTATGACGTGTTTGAAGAAGTGGTATCTAAAGAACATTGGCCAATTCATTTGCGCTGTTTCAAACTTCAATTTTTTTGTTTCAGGCATACACGATCGGAAGAAGGCTTTTCGGTTATTTACTCAGGGAGAGGGGGTGATTTAAGAGAGGTGGGTTCCTTCTAGATTTCAATAAGGACTTTGAGGAAGGCATTTTTTAATAATGATAAAATTCACGGTACGGCGGGAAAAGAGCGGGAAATTGATTTGGGGGTAAAAAAAGTTTAATTTAGGAAATTTGTGGAAATTTGTCAGTTGCTCAGAACCTGCTGATTTACAACTTGACAATGATAACTTGATTGCTCGTCATGAAAATCACTTGATTTTCAGAAGCATACAAAATTAGCATTTACTCACTGATTTGTGTTAAGTTTCATGCCGTCAAGCTTCGTCTCCTGTTGCGTTCGGGGTGATCATTGAGCGCCAAAGTGTTGGTGAAACTGGTTCCAGAACTCGTCTTGAGTGGCCTGGTCCGCCGCCATTCTTGCCAACAAATCTCTGGATGTCTGGAGCTGAGATCCATCAAGATCAGATTGCTCAAGAATGGCGTTGAGTTGAGCGGCAGCTTCTATACGCGCAACTTCCTCTCGAGCCACCTCGCGGGCCTCGTCGACCCACACTTGTTGAACGGGTTCGTCTAGATCTCCGAACTCTCTCTCCCATTGCGCAAGGAATTCAGCTTCCCACTCTTCGTCTTCTCCTGCGAGATTTTCTTCATTGTTGGGAATTTCTTCTTGATCTGGCTGCTGAAATTGTCCGAGTTGATCGGCTGCTTGTCGGCCAGCTTGAGGGCCAGCTTGAGGGCCAGCTTGAGGGCCAGCTTGAGGGCCAGCTTGAGAGCCAGCTTGAGAGCCAGCTTGAGAGCCAGCTTGAGGGCCAGCTTGAGGGCCAGCTTGGCCTATCGATCTCGGATATCTGCCCACGTATCTGGCCCATCTTGACCTAATAGATCTTATGTGGTATGTTCTGTTGGGCCATGCATCTCGCACGTATGCGGCGCCACCTGGTCGGTGTCTTACCTGCTCAAATATCATGGCTCGAAGGACGGTGTGAAGGTCATTTCTATTCGGTTCACGCGGTCCTCCGGTGCTCAAACAACCATTCATGGCATTGATAAAGAAGGCCATTTCGCTTGCACACCAATTTAAGGTACCTCGTACCATATTTGCGGTGGTTGGTTAAGGTTTCTTGAGGTTTCTTGAGGTTTGTTGAGGTTTTCCTAGAGTTTGAATTTCTTGAAATTGTTTTGTCTAGATGAATATGTTATTGATCTGGATGTTTGTTTCAAGAGTCTGGTTATTAAAAATAAAATTTTGAGACTTATCGAAAATAAGTTCATTGATATATGTTTCATAAGTATATTGTTCAGAGTCTGTTCACAAATTGTTCAGATATTGTTCAGATACTGTTCAAAAAATTTCACAGATTGTTCACATACCATTCTCATCAAAGCTTTGAAGAATAATTGAAATTCCTCACGAGAGCAATAGATGAAGTTGTTCTACATTTTTCTCTTGAGTCAAGTACTAATTTCTAGTCGATTCTTGTGATGAATCATTAATGCGAGGATAATTTAAAGCACTGCGGTTTTTGATGTTTTAGCAAGTATAGATCCGAAGACTAATAATTTGGATTAGGTCGACTTCCTTTGTTATCACCACCCCTTTTTTGGTAGTCCAAGCAATTTGCAATATTTTGGGATAATTAATTCAATTATATTTGAGATTTCGTTTCAAGACCAGATTATTTATGTCATTTCCTCAAAATACGCTTTCTGAGTCTATTGAAGTCATGTTTTTTTTTGACCAAATTGGCAACCATTCGTCTGGAATAATTAGTCTCCGCAAAATCAACCATTGCTGTATCGGCCTTTGCAGGTTCTGTCGCCTCTGGGATATTCATGTCGTGGTCCGGATCCAATTTTCCATTGATTCGTTCTTATCCTTCACGGAATCTGTTGTCTCCATGGAGCCAGCACTCTTCTCTAGGCCAAGCTCTCTCATAGCTTCCACCAGCTCCCCCATAACCTTATTCCTCTTTGACTGGGTCGGTTTATTCTTTGTGATCCCATTTCTAGTCTTAAGGTCAACTCGTGCACCGGGTACTACCTTCTTCTTCCGTCCAGATCTTGAAGTGGGTATCGTTCGGGCAGTCATCTTGGGGATATTCTAATGGATCGGTCAGTAGAAGAATAGTCTAATATTTGGATTTGCTGTGGAACAATTGTTGTGAGGAAGATCAAATAAATCGGGGGCTTTTCCAGGGCAAGATATCTTTGACTGGAGGGGATGAAATTACAGGTATTCTCGCGGTAGTGAACTGCGATGCATGTTGTAAGAATAATATTAATGTGTAGATTTAGATTTGAAGTTGAAGGTTTTAGCTTGTTATGTAGGAAAAGTATACATTTCTTGGAAATCTTGAGGCTTGGAGTTTATGATTTATGGTACATTATTTGATTTTTGAAGTCTAGATATTGTGGGAAAACATATACTTTCATGTACTTAAAACAAAACTAGTTTACTATCATATAACACCAAGTTCAATAGATATATACTCGCTAAAATCCTAAACTTAGATTAACAATCAAATTCTTGTTTACTTATCTAATCTTCTAATTATTTGTTATTATATTTGATACTAGTTTTTATATGTTTTTATTAAGTTCTTCTCTATATATTATCCTCTTCCAATATACTATCGGGATACACGTATCTCGCTCTGTCTCTTTCACAATATATGTGGTGATACAGTAAACGACGTAAAGGGGAATTCTAAAAACGTCGCGTATCACATGGTCATTGGTCACAGCCCTAAACTAACGACTTGCTGTAATGGATTCTAGCTACTGCGAAAGCTCTTTCTTAATATCATTCTGTTCCGTTATTACACATTTCACACCAACTTGGCAGATTTGGGAACACAGCATCTTATTGAATTAGGAAACTCGCTAGCCACAAAGAGCCTCCCCTATGCACCCGATCATTGACCAGAACAACGGCTAGACCCCGACTTGATAGTCAATCGTGAAAATACTAGAAAGCCGATACTACTCGCAGCTACTAAAAGCTCCACTTTGAAAATACCCCTAAATCTCCATCTACCTAAAATTAATACATTTTGCAGTATGCTGTAGTTAACCCTAGCCCTAAATTTTTATTACCAAATGAAGATCACATGTTAGCTGATCAGTTCCTTCAGTCAGTTTTAGCGAGTCAGCGACAACAACCTTTTTTCGTCAGTAAGTCAGTTGATATAAATAAATTCGCCGATGACGGACTGATTGGCCACTCTGACTGGCATCCTGTTAATCAATAGTAATGGCATGAAACGGCTCAGGGTGTTCTTGAAATATCGATCATTGAGACGTTGGTCGAACTTGCTACTTGGATCCTCCGTCTTAGGGTGTGTGTTCAATAAGTCTGAGATTCTGGGAAACACAGAAAGCGGGGATTGTACCACATAAAGTCATGACAACTCTTAAACTCCATCTAAAAGCACTCTTCTGGTCCTTAATACCCCCATACCCCCTATGATTTATGAAACCACCAAACTAACCAAATCCTTCTCTATTCATCTACATTGTAACTGACCAGCAACAAGAAGGGTTTTGCTTGAAATTTTGTGTCTAAGAACTAAATTGTAAACTCCTGTTGAGAACAATCTGCTGCTATATTCAAGATCGACGACAGATCACAGATTCACAGTTGAGGATTTGCAGTCATTTTCTTTTTCACCCTTTTCGTTCCCAGCTACACAATTCTCGCCACCATGATCAATGGTAAGATCATTAATAAGTGATGGAAACCATCCCATCAAGCCATCTCATCCCATCCAAGAATCTTGGTGAACCAAGACTGCATATATGGGCAGATGCTTAAATGTAAGCCCTACATCGCAAGTTACAGGACCAATGATTTAGAAATTTGGGGGAGGGAGAAGACTGTAAGTAAATGAGAATAGAATTGAGGTCAAGAAATTCGTCCAGGAGCAAATGAATAATGTAGAGCTATGGTCCTCAGATATAGTTGGAAAGAGAAAGACTGCGGACTGCGTAGGTTTGCAGGACCAAGCATGGTGTTAGTTTCCACGATATGTAACAATTAAGTGAAATACTGTGGCACTTGCTCACTTGCTCAGCTCACATGACTATAAGGGAATATATATTCTTGGTGTGACTATCTCAGGTTTAATAGGGGGTTGGAATAGAATCCCATTAGAATCTGGTTTGTGAGGTCATCAAAAGTCCATAAGGCGGTGAGAGTTGATAGTGAGATTAAGACGTGGGATGGATGTGCAATAATGTGGGGAAATGGATTAGATTGATTGTCGCTGAGTACGAAGTATATATATTCCGATCACGAACAGCTCTAAAGATTCATCATGTCTTTTGACACTTTCATAAATAACCTGTAGGTTTGATAGTAATAAGCCGGCGATGAATTACGACAATAACATCGATTTTGAAGTCTCAACTCGGGTCTGGTCATGATATATCCATCCCCTTATGCTTACCTAAAGTACTGTAATAACGCAACCTCCTGGCGCTGGTAGATCCTTTCTCTCCTTACATACGAAATCCATATCCCCTTCAACCAATCACTCCAACTCCCCTACTTTGAAAAAACTATGAAATAATCATGCATTCCTTGCATCATCTTAGTTTGCCTGTTCTCCAAGGACATTTCCAATCAGTGACGTCCATCAAAAGCTTGATCCGAGGAAGGAGTTTAGGTCCGAGCTTGCTTACAGGAACCATGTTGTGATATGATATCCCATGTAGGTAGTGTGTAAGTGTAGTCCTAGCCAGTAAGCGCCCCCTCTTTCCATAGCTGAAGCTCCTGTTTCCCCCCCGAGTTGTGAAGGTTTCTGATTGCTTTTCATCTCATATCTACTCAGAATCATCAAATCGTTACATATAACCCATAATAATCATCGAAGTGCTTTAATTGAAAGGAATCGACATATATTTCAATATCAATATGACTACCAGAAAGAGAAAGGCTGAAGATGAGGAGCTTGTTGCTCTCCCTTCGGATGAGAGTGAGGACGAAGAGGAGTAAGTGCTGAGATCCTCATTCATCGATTGATTTTTGGTTACTGTTCGACGGTTCAATTGATTATATTGAGATGTTTATTGCGTGTTATTTCATTGGATTGCAAGTTATCTGATGGAAATCATATTTATCGTCGTGCATTTATGGGCCGATCATCGCATCACTTGGTTGGACATGCTTAATTGACCATTCATTCATCGAGAAATACACAACTAATTATCGCATTCTTTAGATATGAAGACTCTGGCGATGAAGCAGCAGCAGCTGTTTCTGCCGGATCAGATGAAGATGATAGTGATGAGGATGAAGAGGAATTAGAAGAAGAGGAAGTTCAAGGTATGCGACGCGACGCGATGCGACACGAAATCTGATTGTCTATCCCTTCACTTCACAGCCAATATACCTTACCAATTTATTAATAATCATCTGCACAGAGACCGCACCTCCAACCAAAAAGCGCAAAGTCATCGCAAACGACGTGGCCGTCGACGAGGATGAAATCGTTACTATCGATGACGACGAAATATCCGGAGATGAAAATGAAGCCGAACCCGAGGATGACGGAGTAGAAGACGAAGAGGATTCCGCTGCAGAAGATACAGTTGGTGGCTCCGGACCTACTGGTAAAGCTGCTGAAGTCAAGGGAAGGATTGTTCCTGAAGAGGATGATTTGGATGAGGTTCAAGCAGCGATTGCTGAAGATGAAGATGAAGATGACGAATAGATAATAAGCGATGCGCGGTGTATCCACTTCAATTACGAGACCGTGCAGGATGCGAAATAATACGAAATGAATGATTGAGATCAAATTAGGGGTTTTGGGATGGAAATTTACAAACAGAAAGTTGGCAATCTGGTTGATTTGAATAGGTGTAATAGGGAAACAAAAAGGGGTGAAATGAGGATTGTTGGATTGCTGTGTAGAATCGTTTGTTTCATTTGCTCTTATTTTTATCTACAGTAACCTAGCTTTTTAGAATTTTTATACTCTCTCGTTCTTCAATCCCAATTCATTCTTCTGGGTATAAATTGATCTCCTTGTGTCACCCAAAATTGCGCAATATCGCGAATTCTTCCAATTGACGTCAAGTCCATCATCCACTGGTGGGTGATCTTCGAATACGAGCATTCTAAGCTAATAATAATACGAATAGAAAGGTTTGAAGCCAAGTCGCACTTATATCCAGGTCACCGCCATGATCCCTAATAATCAAGTGCAGCTTTTTTACTTTAGTATCTTAGTAGCACCAAATCTTAATCTTAAACTTAACTGCAGTTGCAATTATTGTACATTTCGTTGATAGAATTATTGATTTCCAAGTTCCAACTCATCAATGTCTCTTCAAAGCTCAAAGTTCAATTCGGACCCCTTCATCTTAACCGAACTCCGAAATTCCATCTCATCTCTTCATTCTCATCATCTCCGTCACTCTCTTATATTTTTGTATCCTCAGTGATCAATCATGATTCATCATCATAAATCAATAATGGGTCCCACTTCAATTTATTTATGGTATACATGTTTCCAACCCATTTATCACTACCTACTTACCATCCATCTCGTCCAAGCTCATGGGAAATTGTACCATCATCACCAGAGTGGAGTATTTAATTTCTACTACGACGTTTTGTGTATGTTTGATGTGGGTTATAGCTTACGTACAAAGCACATCTAAACTTTAAAGACACGCCAAATGTCTTGGTGCACACTGCATAAGTATTTTTATTATTATTACAAGGTGGTTTTTTAAGTTCCTAGCTTCATTATTATTACCTCAACATTTTACGAGACTGCCACCACTACTCTATGTAACTCTATGTAATGTCAGTATGTACCGGTAGTACATACGATGACTATTTGTTTCAAGTTTCTCTATGTTAGCAATGGAGAAATTCTATACTGAGTGAAGATGGCGCTGTTTTTTTCATGCAAGACGGCTGAATGCATTTTGTATCATTTCCTTTTTTTTTTTTCTCACACTGTGCTTTTGGCTTCTCCCTCACTTGGCGCAGTGCCTTGATACATATTATTCCTTCTCCTTCCGTCTTCTCCATCTATCGATCGAATCCAATCTTTTATTCATTCTCCTTACTACCTACTCGAGTAATAAAACAATCACATCCATCATGTGAATATCGTCGCGAATTCCAATCATTTATTTTCCTCCCTCTCTAGCTATACAAAAAAGCCTGTCAATCTGTTTATCACAATTTATACAAGGATTCTTAATGCTTCGATTAAAATATAGATCGACAGCGAGAAGAAATCCCAGTCGAAACAACCCCTCCACGACTCTATCTATATCCACTAAATCACCCATCCGGGGCTGTACTGGTGCTGTCTCTACCCAACCAAATGCCATTCATCGTTTCGGATAACTCCAGCAAATCTTTACATCGACAATCTCTTCTTCTTTTCAGCCAAATATACCCTTCTTCTCATTCTTCATTCTTTCCCTCCCTGTTCCCTTTTCCCTTCTCTAAAACTCTAAAGCACTCGCTCACGTCACTTCTTTCATATTTCTTTGACGGTCTCCAGTTTTAGGGCAAAATCCATCCATCGATCCACAAAATCCCACTTTGTCCGTATCCCACGATTTGGTTGTCCTTTTTTTTGTTGTTTAAAGAGAACTGAACTCTAAGACGGGCACCATATATTATCTCTTTGACCCGCATTCCCGTTGTTTTCACCGAGTATTTGACTTGGCCACATGAGGGTTGATCATAACTGTCGCTCTTTCCTCTTATCATTCAATTGCTGTTGGAAACTTAATCATTGACCGTTTTTTCTATCATTTGCTTGCTGCGCTCGCTCACTTGACTCTCTCATTTTTTTTTTTTTTTTTACTCTCGCTATAAGATTGTCCTATATTGCTACTTCTTTTGTGTTTTTATGGTGTATGATTTATACCGATTGATACCTTCTTCGTACCTTCTATTTCGGTACCTGGTTCATCACGAGCCTCCTTGGGCACCCATTTTTATTTTTTTCATAGGAACCTGTTGTCAACGGTTGTGGAGGAATACCCACTCGCCATTTTATTAAAAGAGTCATAAGAGAAGACGAATTCCTCCACGAAAATGCCTCTTACACGCCGTCTTTCCCAATTCTTTTCATCGTCAACTTCTTTACCTCTGCCTAGGCAAGATATGTATACTATTGATATCACTACTTCTACGGCTACTTCTTCATCACTTTCTATACCAGACGAATTCATTCATTCGACTATTACCGAGGAATCAGATGAATTAGAGGACAGGGAGTCGAGTCAAGTTCTTGTCGAGCAATCACCCAATGCAACCAAAAGACCCCGTCGAAAAACGATAAGGAAAATATTCCGACGATTCTCTTTTCATCAACTTCCCAAAGATGCTTCCTCGATTCCTCGCACCTTGTCGCCAGGCAACGATGTCGCTATTGTGGAAACCCCACAGAATTTGCCCGCCTTCACAACCACCACCGATGTCCCACCTCTAGATATGCACGAACCAATAGATTATACGCGAATTCAAATCTCCTCCCTTCCATTTCCCTTCCCAGACCTTGCTTCCCCTCTCCGGAAATCTATTATTGCCGATCAAAAACTCGATTGCTCCGATTCCGGATACTTTTCCCTGACCAGCGCCTCCTCGTCGTCTCTGTCACCCTCTCTCCCATCCCCCACTTTACACCTCATCCGCCGCATCAATAGAGCTATACTTCTACTTGAATACCAAGAACTGTTGACTACGCGATTTTCTACGAATTTGGCCTATTTGTTTGGGAAGAAGGAAATGGCGATATGGAGGACGAGAAAATTGAGTGACGATACCAAGGAATTGATCATTATTACATTAACAAAATTGAGAGAATTAGTCGGGAAAACAATGGTTCACAAGATGGGATTAGTGAGGAGGAGCAGGAGTGTACTGGGTGAGGTTGTGGAAGCGATTATTTCGAGTCAGAGACGAGATTCCGGTGTGGAGACGGAAATACCAGGCTCGGAACGATCTTCGGAGTCACCTTCGGAAGCAAACGAACGCACTCCCACACCCGAATCCGCCGAATTATCGAAAGTTCAGACAACATTAGAAGTGCAGGGAAAATTACAGGAAACTTTACAGATACTAAGAGATGATATCAGTATGCAAAGGAGATTAGATGCAGTCCTGAGAGCGGGAATTGTAGGAAGTTGTGGGGATGAAAGATTAATGATGGGGTTGCCGAGTAGGAGTGAGAGACTTTGTCTCAGAAGATTCGTGGGCTTCGTGGAGGGGAGAGTGACAGAACTTTGGGGGGCTTATGGGAGGGTTGAGAAGGCTGTTGGGGGATTGGAGAGGTCTGGATATGAAAATTTAGTGGTTAAATGAATGAGTTGGGTTGAAAAGAACTCGAAACACTTAGCGGGGGATCAGAGAGAGGATTGAAGGCCGTTCATCATACTTACGGTAAGCAACAAAACCAATACATATATCTGCAGGCCAACAGATCACGATACAACAGGTCGTGCACAAAGCAACTCGTTTGGGACGAGAGGATAGATGGAAAGGACGAGGCGGGTTCCCCTGGGTACACGGATTAGGCGCATGATTAGGAGGCTTCAATAATTATGGATGGGATCGGGTAATGATATGGAGTTTTATGGCCGGATTGGTAATCTATGTAGATACGATTGAGAGGCGAAAATTGGAGCTGGCCGTGTCAATATGGTTAGGGAGCGCTGAACTGGGATAGGATAGGAATATCAGCCATTAAACGATAAAAGTCTGGATTGAAAAGGCGAAACCCTTACCCAAGAAGTATCGCGTCGAATGAGATGGGACGATAGGAGGGGGTCGATATCCACCATTCTTTACCCCAGGTGAATTTCCCCATGCCCCAAGTGGAGTTGAACTATCACGCCACTACCGTTTGAGTGAATTATTTTCTTCGCCCCCTCTAATACCACTATCCGCCAACTCTTGGCAATGTCACTTGGCTATTTATAGAAGTCCCGAGTCCCAGCTTTGAGCTTATATGGAAAGTGGCTAGTACACCGAGCCGGCTAGCGTAGGAGTCTTGTTGCGAGTGGACTGATGAAATTGCCTCACTTGATGCTCGTGGACACGCAAACTGGAGAATTTTGGGATTGAGAGGGCGCGGGGTTTGTAGACGGGAGTAGGGTTTGTTGTTGTTGTTTCTAGATATCTTGTCATTATCTCTAAATATTGACTGTTGGAAGATGGAATGAGATGAGATGGGAGTATGCCTCGCATGATAGTAAAATAAATCTATCTCCCGCGCTTGTCTGCAGTATTGAGTTTCCTATTCTAGACACAGATTTAAGTAATTGTGGTTTTTATGTTGTGGAGAGGGGAGGAAAGTGGAGGTAATGGTTGGATTTACTTCTGGTTCTTGAGAAAAGGGTAGAGTATGGTTTGGGGTAGTGATCAAGTTGAATTAAGGTGGAGGTACTCGAGTATTGAAACAAGGTAACAAATCTATGTTTGACCTGACTTTGGCATACTCCGCTCTCTCAAATTCACGATTGCTTGGATATAAAAACGAAGCCATTTCTATGATGAGAAGGTACGTCAGGGATCTTGCCAATCATCTTGGCTACATGTAAATCTTTGGAGGCACGCCTTTTGGTGTGGCGGGGAGAGGAGGGGAGGATGCGGGCTCTGGTTTGCGGGTTTTACAATGTGGGAGGGCAGGAGATGCGAGATGGAGTACTTAGTGTTGTCGACATTTGTGGTTTGAGCGGTGGTGTGAATTTCCCCTGGCGGTGTAAGTTTTTCCACAACGACCTCCAATTTCTATTTACTTCTGTAGTTGGATTCGGAGACGGCATCAGAGGTGCGAGATGGGGTCTTCCTGCGAAGTATGTTTTCTCCACTCAAAAACACTCGTGCAGAGATTCTAGCTTGGTGTAGGGATTGGGTTTGAATTGCGGAGCCTTGGGCTGTAGGTGAATGAATATATGGTCGTGATACCTATTTAAGTTAGATGAGTTACTGGATTGGAAGGTGGTCGAAGTTGAATTAAAACTTGAGGAAGAGTGAATGGGACGATTAATGGATCAAATTGGGTAACTGTATTCTTACAAGACATCTATTCACTTTTTTTTCCTCCGCTCCCCTTCCTCATCCTCGATCCTCTTCATCAAGTCAAACACTGGATCTGAAAAAACAATACTGAAGTATGAGAAAGCAGTCACGACCTATGCTGTGTGGTACTTTTAGCCCGCGTATATGAGTCAGGATGAGTTTGTTTTCTTTTCATTTTGGGGGGTTGGTTTGGCAGGAAGAGGTAAGATGTGGTGTGGTGGGGCTCAAAACGTTATTGCTGTTAGTACATGTAGTTTATTGTCATTTATAGCCTTTCTTTCTTCGGAGCTATCTGACGAGTATATTGTCATTAAAGAGAACAGTCAGATCCGGACAGGATTTTTATTTCTTCCAAGTGAATGCTGAGTGGGATTGAAAAGCAACGCGCAAGACATCTTGCGTTACTTTGAAGTCAATTCCTGCATCAGTTGTATGGTGTATGGTGTATTGGTGTTGAGAGTAAGTCGGAGATCGTATGGCAAGAGACGCAAAACGAAGCATAGAAAAGTCCAGCGAACTTGAGTCTACCAGTACTGGTATTGGAACTAAACGACAACACCCCTAACCTCTCCCTTGTTTTCCCACCGCATTATTTACTTTCCAGGTGTGGAGTCCATATCGCCTTATTAGCTATCTTTAATCTTTGATAAAGTTGAAATGAAACTTCTTCAAAACCAATGTAGATAGTCAAAAGAGCGATGGCAGTATCGGAGTGTGGCACAGGTTCATGACATGATACGGGTCAAAAATTTCCCTGGCAACTCAAGGAAATGTCTCATCTTCATCATATGCCTTGATGAGGATGCAGTACCTAATACCGCAAGCTACTACTAAATCACCAAAGGTATCATAAACGTCATCAGTCATAAGAAATATGTTTGACCAAGCTTAAGAATTCAGAAGAGCCAACCACATGGATGAGGCAGATATTGAGAAAAGTCAATTCCTTTTTTAATTAGTCGTCTTTGAATAGCTTCTGCGGAGTGCTGTATTCAATTCTGGTAATCTTAATAGCCGTAGCTTAAGTGAATATCATATGACCGCACTAGAACAGTTTAATAAGTCGCTTAAGGCCGTCTCGTAGCAACCGTATTACAATAGTACGCTACCTACTCGTTAGCGCGAGAAACTTTCTTATATATATAGGTACCCGAACGCAACCACACACGACTGCTTCTCACAATTTTGTATCACATCTTCCAAAACTCCCACAAAAGGCTTGCAATAATTTCAGTAATTGTTTCGAAATCAATCAAATACTCGCAACTTACACACATACTTTCGGATACCTTTAAACATCAATCGCGTAGAAGATAGGCAGATTGAGCCTAATTCACCCACGATCAGCTTTTGCATAAGTCTTCGAGCTCCTCAAACGCACATATTAGCACCGTAAGAACTCACTCTATACTGTGTTTGCAAAGATGAACAACCTTTTAACAGTGAAGTTTGACAGGATCCGGACTTTCTGGAAGACTACAACCATGTCTCCTAACAAACGCAAGCTTTCCGTCAGCGCAGACGTTTTATTGTCTGAGTCAGAGTTGAGTCTTCAGACTCTAGGTTACAAACAACCCAAATCCGAAGCTGGATCATCCCCCCACCCAGTGTCTCCAGGAGTCTCTGATCAGGCTGAAGGAATCGAAAAATTGACAATCGCAGAAAGCGATGATGGATCTTTCAACATGGATACGACAATTCCTGATTCCTCCTGCTCCCCCCTTAGCTCGGCTTCTACAGGTAACATCGATACCAATGACGAAGTCGACACGGAAGATATGGTGGTCGCAAGCGAGCCTATAAATGCCTCCTCTCTGGTTGCCCAACCTTCCAATTTGATCTTCTGCAGCATCAAATTCGGAAGTGTATACTATCTTGGCAACGAAAAGCCGTGGGGCTCTGACGATTTATTCTTCGATCTGACACAAGACCCAAAGTATTGGGTTCTTATCTTTCGCCACAACCCTCACACTCGGCACTTGAATGATCGTGACCCTTACATTATTCATTGTCTCAATCTGATGTTCCAGGAGAGAGGAGATTGTAGAGATTTGTTTGCTGTTTTGATATTTACCTGGATATACCAAGACGACGATCAAACTTTTGGCTTTTGGGGCGCGCTCCGTCATCATGCATTGAATATGATTCCATTTGAAGATACTTTCCGGCGACCAATCGAATATATGGGAAGACTTGAGATGTCACCTAATCTAATTCAAGGCTGTTGGAATGAGGCCATGCAGGAATGGCTCCAAAATGAGGGATGCTTCGGCCAATTTGTGTACTTTTCGGTCACGGAGATGCATGGATTTAGATGGCATCCGACAGAGATTGGAGAAAATGCAATGATTGAGACATCTTTCGAGGACCGTTGGGTGGTTGAGCTACCAAGGAACGAGTACAATAATTGTTAAACGGCTTGTAGTGCAAGAAGATAGATTTGATATAATCAAAATTTCAAGAGGGAGGTTATTCAAGGGAACAAATGTAATGACAAAAACCATTCATCAATTCTAAATGACATCATCCATGAATGATGTGAAATATGTAGCGTGATATGCGGCCGCTTGGTCCGACTCTAGGGCATCTAGTTGCTCTCTACGGATAGCTTTGCACTTTGCTTCATCTTCCATAGTTCAGTTTTCTAATAATAAGATAGCTAACATTCACCGTTTTGTCAGAGATAAAGTAGTTTGATTTTTTTCATATTATATGGCAGATATCTTGGGTGAATTTTTTCCCATAGTCACATAGATCTAACATGATATGACCTCTATGCCGCCAAAATACTCTAAAGAATCATATTCATGCTAAAGATACAGCTCACAGCCTTCATACCAGAAAATCAATTCGAACAACAGCTTGGATTTCCTTACTAATTAAAGGACAATATAAACTTAGTGATATGAAGACACAACTGAAAGAACAATAGTCTATTAAAACTACAGAGGCTTCTATCTTCGGAATTCGGAATGGCAAAGTAAGCTTTTACCTTCTGTAACACCAGTGGATACAGTGTAATAGTAGACGATTCCATAAAACATTTGAGCCCATTTAGACAATATCAGCGAATAAATATGCTTTTTTCCGTCAAAATCCAACCTGGAAAACAAGGTTATCCTCCGATTGTGAGTCCAGACAATGTCAAATATTGACGGGAAACAATCCTACAAAGGGCCTTAGATCATCCAGTCATTATCCGTGAACATCTTGAATTGTCTGAATGTAATCTAGAGCTTCATCCACATATGTTTCTAAATCGTGGGTGGGCATCTCATCTCACTAGCATTGGAATAAACATCGTTTTTTAATCCAAGGCTCTCTCGGAACCACCGGGAATATCATCTCGAATAAATTGAAAACACTGTGATAATATAACCAGCAGCAGTCATGACCAAGCTTCAAGATCATGATCAGTAAGTGAGTATCATTTATGTATTGACATACCATCTTCCTTTCTCGCAAAACAGCAAAATAACGAGTATCAAGAGCAGAAATTGCGGTCGACTTAAAAGGGGAATCGGAGGATACGCAGACATGTACAGAAAAGCATGTTTCCATAGGATCCGATAAGGCCATGAGTTTAGTTCAACTATACTTCTATTACTCATTGAGGGTTCGCAGAAAACAAAACAGGCATCTTGCCTGTTGGGAAATAGTTGGGGTCATGTACGTTCGTTCAATCGTAAAATCACGAAAATAGTTGAATATCCTGTCATCATCGCAATTATTCCTAACCGTGATTTGACTACAGAGCCACGCATCCCCCCGTCACCTTGAACATCGATCCTAGCAACGTTCTGATCTCCAACTTTACCTGCACTATTCTGTGCACTCGTTTCCCCTAATTCCAGTACGTAACGAAAATAAATCTCGTCAAAATTCTGACTCCGAAATGATGGCAAGCTGCGCGCCCTTGGAACAATCACCCTTTGAAATTTCGTGATGCATGAGCTCTACGTCAATGGAAGTGGTGCTTCATACAGACATACGACACGTACTTCCTCCGAGGTCTAGCATGCCCATTCAAATGTTCCACTTCTTTACCAGGAGAGAGTGCGTAAACAACCAAAACAGTGTTTATGAGAAATTTTCATCAAGTACATATGCGAGCTTAGGACTCAACCCTCACAATGATATGATCACACAACTCGACGATCGTGTCTGGTGTATCCTCAAAACTGCACCTTTTACTCTGGAAAGTGATCAGTCTCGGCTCCAGACACTCATCTGGTGTTCAGAGGGTACTATAGTCCCCAAGAGTGGAGAGATAGAGATTCCGGAAGATCTAAAGAGAAGAAATATGTTCATAAACCAGAGAATCGAGAGCAAAACGTAAATCCTGGGCCGCACACTTTTTGACGTTAATGTGCAGAAAAAATTTACAATGGCCGGGCCTATTCATACTTACAAGATTGTATTCATTCGAGTTTTTCTTTTACTTTGGTATATTGCATTTGGAGTCCCTTTCGATGTGAGTATAGTTGTGGGCCGGGCTAGGCTTGGCGAATTTACATAGCGCCGGATATTTGATCTAACTAGCCATTTTAAGCGTGAGTTTAAATCAACATTACTATAACACCCTTCACTGTTCATAAGGGCATACTTTCGTAAATCCTTTCACTTCGAAAGTAATGGAAACATGTCCTTAACTTGCTCACGGTAAGCACAGTGGTGTAGCGTCACACAGAGTCACTATGACTTCCTCACAGGAAACTCGGCATCGTAATTGCGAACGACCCTTCCAAAGCAATGCATATTAGCTGGCAGGCCTGGTGTGAACTTTGGCATGGCAGGATAGTTTGCAATACTTTAACGCAAGCACTTTTCAATTATCCTGAGTTTATTAATACGCAATGTTAGATGGGGGCATATTATGATGTGTTCGTAGGATTGCGATCATTTCCGCAATAGAGGGCGCAGTTTGGAACTTGGGGCTGATTTCAAGGGTCTCTCAGCGCAATTGATAATCGATTGGACATGTTTTTTTTTTCAATCCTTGTCATCATCATCCTGAATCATCGTCGTTGCAGCTCAGCTAGTGTTCAATTTTTTGTGGTGTTCCTGAGCAGTTTGAGATATAAGCATGTTGTGCAACCACCCCCCAATTTCCCTTCAAATTTTCTCTACCGGTTCGTCGTCGTGGTTTTCATTTAGCAGACTCGATTCTTCTTGGAGTTTAGCATCTCATTAAATTCAATTCTATCCGATGGACCCTGTAACGGTCCTTGGTGTCGCGGCATCGGCTTTGCAAATCGCTCAATTCATTGGATCGACAATCAAAGGCCTGCACACTCTGAGGGGTAAATTCAAGGATGCAGATACAACGATTCGCCTTCTAATCAGTAAGCTATCTACCATTAAAGCTGCTGTTTTCCAAATAAGAGATTGGGCCGAGTTCAATTCCTATGATTCTCCAAAGGAAAGACAGTTTATGGATGGACTTCATGTCGCACTTGACGGATGCCAGGCTGCAATCGATGTACTTTCCGAAGAAGTCAAAGATCTTACGGTAGCTACTAGAAATGCAAACGATGGAATGCCAATTACACTTGGAATGAGAGGAATGGTAGCAGCAGTGTGGAGTGAAGATACAATGAAGTCTCACGAAGATAGGTTACATGGTCAAGTCCAGGCTTTGCAGCTTTTACTGATGGCCGGACAATGGTAAGCCCCCTATTATCGATTTTTTACAGCTGGCTAACGCGAGATAATCTCTAGTCGAGACGCTGGAACCCAGAAATCTCTTTTGGCACTGAAAGAGAACAAAAGATTGATACAAAAGGTTGCCGATGATACGAAGTCACTACGCGAAACACAGAGCTCAGTGGCATCACAAATCTCAAGAAGCACACGTCAGTCTATATCAGGGGGTAGTCTTGGGGGAACGGTCTTTGAATTCGATCGCACACTACAAGAGTCTCATCCATATAGCAGTGTAAATCCAATTGCCGGAACTCGAGGTCTCGCACGCATGAATTACCAACTACCTGCTATTGTTCACCAAAAGCCAGCCAAAGAGACTACCGCCAGTAATGATGAAGGTTATGAAACAGGAATAACTCAATATGAGGCCCGATCTCCAGCATCATCAAATCACCCCCCTAGTTTCGACACACGACCATACCTCGGTCAAACAAATCTGTTGCCGGAGTTTAATAATTTCAACATATATCGCAGTCGCAGCATTACTTCTGATTCTAACAAGTCAGAACCTATGGTCAAACGATGGCTTTCTTCGTCCTCCTCATCCGGAGAGTCAACTCAGCAGGACGATAAACTCAATGGTTTTCGGAGAAAGAAATTCTGGCCAAGTCGACTTGGAAAAATTAACACTCTTAGTGCTGCCAGCCTATTATCTAGTCCTGACCGAGCGAAGTCCGCCGGCCCAAAACTCCCAACTGCTAATCGATTGAAACGGGGACAAGAGGTGAATTTCAGCCAAAGTATTGATTTTAGCTCAGTCGACGGACTTCAAACTCCTGCTGTTGTGAGGGCCGCCCAGGCAGGATCTGGTGTTGAGATACAGGCTCTTCTCTCCAGTGGAAATGATATAGAGGCATTTCATAACGCGAGTCAGAGAACGGCTCTCTCAGTTGCCTCTCATTGTGGTAATACTGAATTGGTCGATCTCCTTCTTCAATTCAATGCAGATTTGACTACTCGGGACGTCAACCTAAACACCCCACTCCACTTAGCAGCATCCAGAGATCACCACTCGACTGTACAAATACTAATCCATGAAGATATTGACATGGAAGCCAAAAATAAAGATGGATGGTCTCCACTCTGGGCGGCTGCCCATGGTGGGAACGTTAAATCTGTCGAGCTATTGGCGAAAAGGGGTGCGAAAATCAATTCAAGATCTAATGACCAATGCACGGCTTTGCACGCAGCAGCAAAGAGGGGAGACAAGCAAATGGCGGAGTTGCTGCTTCGTAACGGCGCGGATATTGAGGCGAGAGATAACCAATTTATGACTGCATTACATTATGCTTGTGAGAATGGACACCAAAATGTGGTTGAATACTTGTTCCAGAAAGGCGCAAACCTTGAAGTACCGGGTAACAATTCCATGTCCCCACTTCTTTGCGCATCTGCAATGGGCCAACTACAAGTGGTGGAGTTTCTCTCGAAAAAAAAAGTTAACCCTAGGAGCACCGATGAAAAGAAGGCTAATGCTCTACACTGTGCTGCTCGGAATGGCCATGTGGAAGTAGTGAACTTCTTACTTGACTGGAAACTCGCGATATATGAAGCTGATATGGATGGCTTGACGCCACTTCATCTCGCTATTATCGGCCAACATTTTGGCGTTGTCGAGTTGCTACTAAGAAGGAAAGCAGCCTTAGATTGTCGGTGCAGAGAAGGGCGAACACCATTACATTATGCCTGTGGTTCTGACAGCTCAGACATTGTTAGCCTATTGCTCAGTGCCGGAGCACATGCCGAGGAAGAAATCAAGGGTGGCAATCGACGACCGATACATATTGCCGCTGCAAAAGGATCTGTGCGTATCGTCGAAATTCTTTACAGAAAAGGAATCGCGATTGATCAGCGGGACTCTGGTGGTAATAGGCCACTTTGCATTGCCTGTCATCACGGCCATGTCCAAATTGTAGAGAAATTATTATCGTACAATGAACCTCTAAGGATGCGCTTTCGCGATCGACCTAACAAAGACTCGCCTCTGTGCATTGCTGCCAAAGCCGGCCATCTCGATGTTGTTCAACTACTCATGAACAAGGGTGCATCCGTCAAGGAACGTGACGAATTTGGCTACATTCCCCTGCGATATGCTGCCTACTATGGCCACCCCGAAGTTCTAGAGCTGCTCATGGAAGCAGGTGCCGAACTTTATGATGAAGGAGAAGATTCACATGGCTGGGGCTTTTTGTTGATGCCTGCAACGATTGGATTTTCAGACAACACTGATATATCAGAAGACTGCAAGCTTCGCGTTCGCAAACTTCTTGATGAGATGGATAGGCGTTATCGTGAGCGCGAGGACAGCAAAGAGAATAAACACCAGTCTGATAACGTAGCAGAGCTTGGCCGTGGACAAAGGAACGTCGTGTACCGAAACAACCCACTGATTCCGCGACAGGAGCTTGTAGGATCTGCATTGAGGACTGAACTGCCTACAGAACAAGGTGGAACCGACATTCGGCTTCAAAAATCGTCCGACTTTTCGCCAAGTCCTTTGATCTCTTCACGCCGAGAACATGGAGGCGATAGAAGAGACGAAAGCAAATACGATGTATCCCGAATAATGACCGAATCTGGAAACACAACTACTCCTAAAATCAAAGCTCTCATCGATGATTCACAAAACCCATCAGCGGCTAGCGATTCTCCACCCATGATTTCAAGGGAGGACGCGGTGCTTATTGCACAGAGACAAGCGGAGATACAGCAGTTACAGCCATATATTTCACCTAACCAAAGTACGACTGAAACAAACTTACGCTCTGGAAATCCACCCGAAGTTTATGAGATGTCCGCAGATTGAGATGTGTTCAATATTTCAACTTGAATATGATTTTGTATTATGTTATGTAGATATGGCCAACGAAATTGAGATAAAATATTGATTCCTAGTACGGAAGCCTCCGCAATCCTTGACTTAAGGCTCATTGCTTTCTCGAGTCCTCGGTTCAAGATGTGGCTTTGGGATCCATCGGAGGTTTCCTAGAAAAGAGGCATACCAAAATGCATGGGTGTCGTGATTTCTTCTAAAAACTATTTTTGACCGGCAGTGAAAATAGAAATCACGCAGAATCAATTTCAATACGATATGATAGAATTTTGCAGACTTGCAATTTCTTCACGAGTACTCATCTTGTCTGATACATGTGACATGTGACCATGTCGTGTTTTCTGGGGATTTTTTGATCTGATTGGGTAATCCATTGAATAATTAAGGTTAAGGTCACGTCACCCAACTCTGCCTTTTTCGAAATAATGGCATGATTTATCGTCTGATAAGTTCCCATACGATTTTAAATTCCAAAAGTCATACTGTAATTCAATATAGAACTTATGTTTTTTTATATTACTTTGTCTTATATGATGAGTTAGAGTACGCAATGCATATGTCGTGACGGGTGGTTGACCCTTTCATCGTTACATCGGTAAGAACATCTTTTCCTCTAATATCTTCTTCTATTAGGTCGTTTCCTCTTTCTTTCAGTCTCTTTGAAATCTCTACATCTTCATCTTCATGACACTTGTACCTATCAACAATGGCCACAATTGAGAAAACCGAACCTCTTAGAGTCATCATCATTGGTGGTGGACTGAGCGGACTAACATTAGGACAACTTCTTACAGATGTACCAAGCATTAGAGTTACGCTATATGAGCGCAGTAGAAGCCCAGTCGATAGGCTCTCTGGATACCGTGTTATGTTATCTTCATTCGTTCTACGAAATTTGAAGGGCAAACTTCAACATGATGTGTGGCAGGAGATTGCACCCAGTATTGGTATTCAACCAAGTGGGGGTCAAGAGATGAATTTCATGAAAAGTAATGGCGATCCAATATTCACCTGGCTACCAGAGGAAATACAAGATGAATTCTCGGTATCGCGCTGGCGTCTGAGAGAAGGACTTTTGTATTGGAGCGAATCTTTTGCGCGCTTTGGGAAGCAGTTCGACAGATATGAGAAATTACTCAACGGAGTAGTGAGGGTACACTTCACGGATGGCTCGATAGATGAATGCGATCTATTGGTTGGCGCAGACGGTATAAATTCCAGAGTCAAGAAACAGATGTTTCCGCTATCCAGGATACGAACTGCGGATGTTGCGGTGATATATTTCAAGATCCCATTAACTAAGGAAACTTTCGAATTGGCAGGTTCAAATAGTGGAGTTATGGTATAGTAAACCTCTATTCCGATAACTTGTTGTTTGATATTAACAGATTGATAGGCTTTTTGTCCCGGAAATCAAAATATATTAGTGCATTCATGGCAAAATCCAACGAAGCCTTGGGCAACAGACTACACAGCAGACGAAATTGACCCTTCCGATTCATTTATTATGTATGGTTATGGCAGTCCCGCAAGCGCCTTTATCAACAAGACGAAAGCGCCAGAGGAATTCACTCCAGCAGAATTAAAGACTGAGATAATCGCTCGTTCAAAAGCAGACCGAAACATCCATCCCAGCTTTTTGAAATTAGCTGAGATGTGCTTGACAAGCACAGCGTATCTGCATATTGTGAAAAGGTGTGATTCGGTAAAACCATGGGATTCAACGAGTGTGACGTTGGTTGGGGATGCGGTTTTTAAGTACGTACTCTTTTCACTTGGGATGCCAAAAACATTTGACTGACATTTCACTCAAGCATCATGACCACTTTAGGGAAGGGAGCTAATTGTGCTCTTCTTGACGCCGTTTCTCTCGCCGAAGCACTTTCACCCCTAGTATCACCGCCCTCAACATCGCAAGGTGAAAATATACAGCTTAAGTCAGAAAGTGGCCCTCAAAATTCTCGAAGGCTGGTCGACACAGCAGAGCTTCGATCAGCACTGCGCAAATTTGCCACGGAAAACGTTAAGCGTCGCCACCGAGAGCGGCAAAGAAGTGCATTCCTCCAGAATTTGGTGTACTTTGGAGATAACAAATTCAAGGAGTATTGCAGAGAAAGGGTACTCAAAAGTGCTTTAGGATGGGTTGAAGGAACGAAGGGCATCAAGAAAGAACTTTATGGTGCGAGGGACGAGACTAGAGATGTTGGTGGATTACTGTCACCCTCACTTCCTCCAAGTGCTGAAGATGGAATGCTTGAACACGCTGACGAGGAATCGATTATTGAAAGGCAGAGCTTCTTGGAGAGAGAATGGGGTCTAGTGAGGGCAGATGAATTAGATTCTGAGTGTGTTAGTGTCGCGTCAACATCGACACGCGACTCGGAAAACACCAAGGATTCTACATCGGCAGTTAATTCGGATGAGCGTTCGGTGAGCAATGACTCCTAGCTTTGGCAGCTTTGCGTGGTATTTGTGTAATTCATCTGGTTGTGGAATACCCGGTCATGGCGAGTTCATGACATGCAATGATGAGGGAGGATTTTGGGAGAGATTGGGAAATACTGGGCAGGAACGGGCTAAAGGTACACGGTTAGTTTAGACAACTAAGATCGCTCTACTTGTTTTACTATATTTGACTGAAATTGATTTTGTTTCTCCTCCATCACCAGCTGTGAGTCCTAGCTGGGTGTAAGTTCAGTATTGTGTGGAACGATCTGAGTCGAAGCTCTCATTGCCACATGCTCGCTTTAAATGCGTTTTGGGGTTTTCTTTCATATTCAGTCACTTGATGAATACATTTCAATAGGGTAGGAGTTATGATTGATAAATATTCAGTGCGAAAACACATTGGGTTTGTTCGGAACAAGTTTGCAAGAGACTAAATGCAATGCAGCGCGTGATCTTTCGTGCGAAGCACATGACCAGAGGAAGACATTTTGTTCTCTTAACAAACTTATTATCAAAAGAAATAAAACTAATCTAAATCCATTTGATTAGTATATATGATATGGTGGATAGCAATATAGAACGAAGGAAAGTCCATACCACTACCCTCAATAAAGTCTCCCTCTTCGTAGATCTTATATCATATACCTAATGAAATAAAACCTAGCTCAAACATTCCAGATCTGTGACCTAGTGGTATACTTTATTGTTGAAAATCTACTTTCTACTTTCTACTTTCTATCCATTTACAGTTTTCTCTCTGTTGCAAGGTCGCTAGTGCACCACTTACCGAACTGGACGAAGGATCGTGGTTGCAGAGCTATGATGGATGAAGGGTTGTTAATGGCACTAGCGTGGAGTATCAACTCTGAGAGCTATGTAGATATCGTGTTCTAGCTTGGATGGGTTGGCTGTGTTGGATGGAACTGTATGAAGGGGTACGTCTATTCCCACTCATCTCCGAAAGTTCGCGAACTATACCATTTACCATCGTAGTAATGTCTTCTTCGGGGAGATTGTCATCTCCTTCAAGCCTCAGCCTCAGCCTGCCAGGCTGAGCAAGAAAACCCGCGGGTAGTGGGTATCCATGGATTATCCGCCCCGTGGGTAACCCATAAAGGGGTGTACCCGCCCCGCGGATTATCCACACAGATCTGTGGATAAGTCACATGATATAAATCCACAAAAATGTGGGAATAGCTTCAAAAATTAAGCGAAATTCACAATTTGCGGATTATCTGCAAATTATCCATGGGTAGGTGGATTATCCGCGAATAATCTGCAAATAATCCGTGGATAATCCATAGATTATCTGTACGGGCCGCCCCGTGGGTACCCAATCAGATTTCACAATAAGGTCCCGCTCCGCATACGGATAATCCGTGGAGTACCCATTGAGCCAATAACCCGCCCCGCGGGTACCCGCTGCTAATCGCTTACCTGAAGCGATTAGGCATTACATTAGGGATATTCACGCAGTCAGAGGCTTCAACGATAATTATAGTCGTCGTATTACCGAGCTGAGGTTAAAGGATTGGGATGAGAAGACAGCCATACAGATGAATAGACTTCCAAATCGGGAGGAGGAGGCAATTTCGACTGGGGAAAGAATGGATCATAGAAACTATACAATCTCGGGTACTGTTGGTGCAGCCACCGGCGGATCTACATCGAATGAAAAGGACAATGAAGGGTTTCCTAAGTCCACTCTTGCCTCTAGCGAGCGAATTGCTTACCAAAAATATACCCCTTCACCTTTATTATATTATTTTTTGCGATTCTGACTATGAATATTATTATAATCATCGCTGTGATGTATTTCCCTTTGATTCGGAATTCCAAGAAATGCATTTGCGTACATATTATTACAGATATCAATCTATTTTGCTGATCTTGCTTTGATAATCAACAACTAGATTGACTAGTCAGCCAGAGACCTCATATGATCTAACTATCACTAAAAACTTAGCTCTATAGTCACTCTCGCATGACTCTACTTGACTCATATTATTGTCAATACATCTGGATAAAAAAATCAAAAGCTGCAGGCAACTAGCCGCGACTAGCGTCAAGTTCGAGGTTTCCCTACGGTTTTCATATGTCTATAATTTTACAGCAGCATGTAGTCACGTTTCTGTGAATGGTTATAGGACCTAGACGGTTGGCTGTACTGAAAAGTAAACGAGACGGATTAAATAGATGTTCTATTGATTGTAAAACTCCATCTTTCTACAATACGAAAATCTACTCTTGCATGTATTGGTAATGACAACATCAGCCTTTACGAAAATCGATATCGAGAAAATCACAAACCTGAAATTCTATTACTTCTATTCATTTGTACTCCAAAAACTATGGATAAATCATCATCATCATCCCCGTCACCGCCACGTTCTCCCCGTCCACAAAGAGTCCTTAATACACTGCCTCTTTCCAAAGCCGAGGAGGATATCATTCACAAGATGAAGAAGCGCTATCGGGATCAAATCATCGATATCAAAATGAAGCATGCTACCGTGGAAAACACATCTCTGAATACCAAAAACTCACATGGCACTGCAGAACCACCGGCATCTGCAGCTAGGGCAGCTGCTGTTGTCGAAAGTCGCAAGGAAAAGGTACCCTCTACGAACGAACCGGATGTCTCTACAAGAAGCCCAGAAAATGCTGTATTGCGTTCTGGAGATGATGAGATAATCTCGAATCTTGAGGGAGCCCAAGTAAGCGAAGACACTTTTTGCAAAATCAATCAGAAGGAAACGGAGGAAGAGAAATCATTCTGGGGAAATTAGCTTTGCTAAAACTGCGGAGTGATATTTCTGGGTGATCGCCAATGCGAAATTTGAGGATTTTTTTCAGCGATATCTGAAATCTTCGGTTAGGAAAGAGGTTATTCGAGTAGTTTGGGTGGCGTCTCGACTAGAAGACCAGGAATATGGTGCGTCGCAGAAATTGGTTTCGTTTTGTATTGACAAGCTACAGCATATTTTGGAAACTATTTCAACAACTTGGGGATATATGGGAATGTGATGGCATCACTCATATCACACTTCTCAGAAAAGATAATCATGAATAGGGACAATTCCGACATTAGTTTAGTTAGCTAGAGTTTTTGGGATATGGGTTTCTTTTGCAATAAATTATATCATTGAGCAGTGTTTTACTACGGAGCTGCATAATCTTGCTCTCTGTTTCATCTATATGAATAATTAGTTATCAGAATATTCTTTACAAACAGTAGTAAATGACTTGTATAAATCGCGACTGTGACGCTGGATAGTTCAAGTGGCATAAAATTTTAGAAGTAAATTATTTCGTATACACTTTTTCCCGAGAGAATCTACTCGAACAACCAGCTTCCTTTTCCTGAGATTGACGCTGTTTTCGTGCTCTTGGGGCTACTTTTGCAACTCTAAAGCGACGTACGGCTAACTATCCCCAAAATTAGAACTGTAACTTCAAGGCAACAATGCAATGACCTATCGTTGTCGGTAAGGTCACTACAGCAGTAAATATGACAGTGAAATTGAAAACCGTATGTAAAGTTAGCATAAAAAGAATTTCCACGCTTGCCCCCATCCTAGAACAGATATCATCTGTCAACACCAATTTCGAGAATTGAAAAATCTAATATCCACAAAACCACAAAACCACAAGCAAACCGAACCTTGAATGAATAGCCTATCAAAGCGATTACACCTTCCACAATCGACATCATATCCAAATAAAACAAGAGCAATGACGTCGTCGTCAAGTAATTCAAGCTCACAACGCGTAAGCAGGTTTATCGAGCATATCCGCGATAATGCGCAAGACAAAATCGACAAAGGCCTATATCGCATTGAGAGGATGGAGAGAGAGAAGATGGTGGAAAAATTGATGGGCCAGTGGAAACGCGAGAACCCAAAGCAATGGAAAAAGCTCAGTTGGGAAGCGAGCTATAAATCTGATGACAATCTAGAGTATCATGAGGACAATGAGAATGATACTCAGAGTGTTGCTCAGTCGGTTCATGTTCAGTCAGCTCATGTTAGTTGGCATGAAAACGCCATGAGTGGAATCAAGAGAACAGGACGGAAGGGCGAGAGACCTACTTCTCCTGTTAAGAAGACCCGCAAGGTTAAGGTGGCAGAAAGCCTTGCGACGGCTAAAAAGGTCTTGTGTTTTGGTTCGCTTACTCCCAATTCGTAGACCTTCCTCAGAACAGCTAAGTGAGTCGAAGCTGAAAAGGGATCCTTCTTAAGGGAATAGGTATGATGGCGGATGGTTTTGTGGCTTAAACCGGGAAGAACTGTTGATGGATCGAAATCTCCTTTATCGGACTACCGAGATGGGAACAACTTCTTAGGTTTACTAGGCGTCTGTATGGGAAAATTCTCGGGATGATTTCTGATCGGTGGTATTGGCGAACATGCAGTACTTTTCTTCGGGAAATAAGGAGACTTCATCATATATTCATTTATTTCAGGGCAGTCTCAGTCAGGATATAAAAGTTGTTTGGTTTTGAGGAAAAGAAATACAAGGGGTGCCATATGCATTACAGGACGGTAGAATAGAGTCCAATAATGTAAACCGTTGCTTTCATTTTATTGAGCCAATTCATTCTGAGGTGATAATAGAATAAAATTTACTAGGCCTGATCTTGAAATTGCAAAGGCGTGAATGTACTCCTGTCATAATTATAGTCTTACGTCATGTTGATACGCTATTTTGGAAACACTTTTGGTTCTAAATAAAATTCTGCGAGACCTAACTAATTTTGACTATGCAAATATTTTTATCCCCTTCTCCTAGAATTGAGAGCTTTAGGACAGTATTTGGACCTAATTCGTCAAATAATCTCAAATTATTATATTGCGTGACAATAATGTCAAAATCTTTGGAAATTTTCGCATTTTCTACTTCAATACTTGATAAGCGATTTTACATACGTCAACAAATCTAGCCTCAGGACTCGGAAAATCAGGTGATGAATCACCCGTATGATTTAAGACACTAGTATATCAACCGTAATTGTAATTCAGGTACAATCCGGTGTGCAAGAGTACACCTGTAGCGTATTGGCATCTACCCATCTAAGTTCAAACTTAAATAGAGAGCATCTACCAGCCAAACAAAAAGGCAAATCCCCATTCTGAAAGTCTTTTCTTCATCTACTCGAAGACAGGTCTTCAAACCTTCCACATTTATCGTCTCGGTAACAAGATCACTAGCTCATCAAATCAAAAACAACAAATTAGAGCATCTTCGACATGTCTACTTCATTGCAACCTGGTACCTCCCGTTATGTTAAGTTCGGAACGAACGTCACAGCTCTTTCTTTCGGAGAGGATGAACCTATCCATAACTCTGCCAACGCCCAGCTCTACCATCGCATGGTCGAAATCGAGAGGAAGATGTGGATCGATGCAAAGATGAAGGCACAGTTTGAGGAAGAGGTGTCGAAAAAGGAGCCACACAAATACCGAGTTCAGTTCTTACCCTGTGCAATCGATCCTCACGGTAACAGAAATCAAGCTACTCATAATCCTTCGAACAAACATTACTACCATCGCATGATAAATATAGAAAATAAGTTGTGGATTCAGGCTAATACAAAGCCACTCCCCGATGGAGAGATGTCGGATGAAGAGTCACAGGATGTGCAACGTCGAGTCAGATTCCAAGATAGCGTAACATTCCCTAGCGAAAAAAACAAATTTGCAGGAAATTGTTCTGGAAAGGAATATTACCGTCGCATGATTGAGCTTGAACAAGGAGCTCGAATTGAGGCTGAAACCAAAGCACAAATGGAGGCCGAAGATTCTGGTGCAGTCTTACAAGATGCGTCTCGCCGAGTTCGATTCGAAGATAGTATCACAAGTTTTTCTGGGAGCTCCACCAGAATTACCAAAAGCCGTGCACATGGGGAATACTACAAGCGTATGGTGAAATTAGAATCAAAGATTTGGCTGAAAGGAAAAAAGAGAGCATGATGTGAGTCGGACAAATAGAGTAAAGAAGACTCGCTTAGCTGTAACTGACACCAGTCTAGTTGCATACTCAAGGACAAGAGAATTTTTGGGGAAATTGGTGGTGGTTCGATTGGTTCGGGCAATAATCATTCTGACATTATTCAATCGACGCAAAGTAGGATAATAGTAAAGCGGATTGTGGATGACAGTGGCTTTTTCAAGAATAGAAAGTCTTTGCGAGAAAAGAAAAGGACTGTTGACAGTGCTAAGTCATCACTATGTAATGAAAATGGATTTTTCGTGATCAGGAAGCAATTTTGGTAGGAGAGAAAAGGAAGCCGTTATTTGTGATAGAAGAAGAAACGATGAGAGATACTGAATAATAGGATAGCATTATAATTTACACTGGGTCAGAAAAATGGTGTGGACTAATAAACCAACAATAGTGTGCAGGTAGGTCCTAAATATCTAGGAGCTATGACTGCAATCTAAAACAGGAAAAGTGTGAGAACGATTTGGTGCAGAAAACTTTCTACATACTACTATGGGGTCTATTGGTGTCCAGAAATCCCTCCAAACTTCTCTCGACGTAACAGAAGAAGACTGTCAGTGTAGCTGTGCATGGTTAAAAAACATATATTTCTCTGATATTTTTCAATTGAGGCTTATGGGTATCAGAAAATCTCAATGAATATGCCCTCACTTAGCGTATTAGTTGCCAAACAATTAACACTTACAACAGCTAACACACGTTTGAAAGCAAACCTAACATTCTGACAGACTATCCGCCCGTGATCACTAGCAAATCTAACATACTAGATCCTTCTTATTTTGATTGATCACCTTCATAGGACACTAATTACACAATCATTGCCTGAGTGAATATATAACAGATGATAAATACCAGATAGCATAGCTAGCCACATCAATTCGATAAACAGCTTATTCTTCCCACCATTGGCACCATTACATATATACTAAATTACCCCGGAAATTATCTTATCCAGCTCCATATGATTTGGCATTATATATCAAAGAGGCCATGAGATGCAGATTGATGAAAATTGGTGCGGCCTTTCCGTCAACGTGACGCTACAGTAACGATACTAAGATAGTATACCATTCACCAAAGATAGTACACCTTAGTGCATGAGAGAGCTGTACCCAATGCTCTTAGTGGAACAAATTATTAATGCGCGAATTTCTGAGAGTGCTATACGGCTTCATGAATAGTACAGCACCTCAAAGTGAATATAAACAACAAATCTTGCGCATTCTAGCTGCCAAAAACTACATACATTCACCATATAAAGACAGTCAAAGTCAACTCCGATCACAACCTCCAGATTAAGAAAACTCAACTAGACCTTCATCAACATCACTTATACGCAAAATGATTGGCTCAACTCTTTTGGCGCCAGATTCATCACGTGCAATAACCGTCAATTCGCAGCGCCTTCCTGCTTCCACCGATAAGTCTATTCGAAGCTCGGTGAAACAATACCACGATTCTATCTCAAACTTAGCAATCGATGGCGACAAGAGGGAAAGATCGATTGCAGCTAAGAGACTTGGCGCCAAATATGAAGGTCATATTATGGAAGATGAAGCCACTAAGGGGATTGCGAAACTCTCGGTCTCTGACGTAAGCACAAGCAAGGCTACACAAAGCTTTAACGCATCAGTGAAGAGCGAGCTCTACGGGAACAGTTTATCTGAAAAAGGTAATGGAGTCGACGAGCCCAGCGAGAAGCGAGCCAGTAGAGCTCCTGCGGATGACAGTCTGTTCGTTATATCGAGCAAAAAGATTCAGGCAGAGCAGGATTCTTTCTGGGGAGCTCCATGATCCAAAATATCAGCCTCTGAGTGGGCCTTATCCTGTGTCTTTTACATATTTTCTGCGACTGAAAACTAGGAGATTTGGAGGTGGTAATATTGTACTTTTTAAAGAGGATCTGCACGCACATCATGATTGGCTACACAACAGATGATGAGGAAATAATGGCACTTCATGTATTCAAAGTCTGCTGCTATTTATCAAGGGAAAGAGAGCATTTCACCCATTACGTACGAGTTGAGACGGATATGCACGGCCTTCTTTTCCATGTATATAGACTCAAGAATCAATTGCACATCTAATCTCAAAAAATCCCGAAATTGTATGCATCGTTACTGCGCTGAAATCACATGAACATATGGTATGTTATTGGGAAATGATCAGACAATAGAAAGCGTCACCTTCATGGCACAGAAGGTAGGCTTATAATTTGGTGAGCAGACTCATGGTGAATGATGACCCGTGATGGGATATGTAGTAAGGGCTAGGAAAGGTACGATTGCGCGGTAGATGATCATAAATAACAATTCTTATAATTTACTTGATAAACCTCACTATGATATCTCAGAATTACGATGCCCTAAAACGCTGCGAATTCTGTTCATTGTGATTTGTAACTACACATCTATTGGGGAGATAATTCACGTTGACAGTATCTTTTCCCACATTCTAAGATTTGAATGATATCCCAGGCCAAGTTTTATACAAAGTTAGGCAAGTAGATGCTGGATTCGAGGTATAAATTGATGAGATTCTTCTTTATATGTGTGTATTGCCGGTCCATTACCCATAACTTCGAACTGAATCAGGATGCTAGTGGATTTAAAAGGGAAGTTGTATTTTGCGGAGATCTTGGGCCTGGAATGTGCCTAAATTTGAGCACGTAGGCTTATTGAATACCCTCAATTGCCTTTTGATGCATTGTCTTACTAGAGTATGGGTGATCAGCCAAAGCCCTAAAGCTGAATATGGTAATTTCATGCGCGTGGGCGATGAGAGGTGGTATTTGGCTACTACTAGCCAGTCCAACACCAGGAGTTATGGTGAATCTTAAGGATGGGGTACTCGCGTGAGTATATTATGAAATCAACGTGATTATTAAAGTCCAAACAGGAAAATGATACGCGCACGGAGTAAGGTACATTGTCAGGAACACTTCAAAGCTCTTTCTTATTCTTACATCTTTCCATCCTCATAATCCTGCACAAGAGGGGGGAGCGGTTGGCTTGCCTATCGATTAGAATAGATCCCTAAGTTGTTAAAAGTAGCTCGAGCTTGAATGTATAATCTATGATCTCTAGTCATCTATCATGACTTCGAATTCTGTAGCCACAGTCAACGACTAGGACTATTGCATTATTCGAATTTCGCCACCCATTCATGATCCACCGTATTCCCATGTCTCACAAGCTTTTGGAGAGATAAAAAGAGCAGCTGTTGTGAACACGGTTAGTCAGAGAGCCAATAGGATCACGGTTTTCGTTGACACTCGCCACCGCGACTGTGACCGTACGTATTTGATGAGCTTATATATAAATCAACACTTTTTCAAAATTTAGCAAGTTCCATCTTACTTATATCTTCATTATTCAGAACTTGATATCCCAAAACAAATCTATGAAACTCACATAACATATCATCATCAACTTCCAAAGCTTTCACAGAACACCGCGAGAAACATTTTGCCGAAAATGAAGGGTACTCAGAAACTATCTGCTGCGAATGGTGTGAACAGGAAATCCATCCCTAAGAAGAACTGTCTAATAACACCACCACCTTCATACATGTCGTCCCCACCGCGAGCACCTTGCCCAAAAAGAATACTGAGCATCGAGGAAATGATCTTGAACAACTGGACTCACCCTGCAGTAACACCAACTCGAAGTATCTGCAATCAGCAGCAAAATCTACCTGCTTATCTCATATCAACACACAATTCAAATGTTGAACTCCCAAATATCATTGGTTCTGACCCCAACGGCAGATATTGGAATCTCATGGGAATGGCAAATCGACGGAGCAGGGAGCATCGTGCGACACAGAATACTTCTTCCGGATCTTTGAATCACAGAAGTTCCAGTCGAACCACAAAATCAGGTAGTCCGGTCTCAAGCAGAAGAGTAAGAGCGGAGGACACAAATGACTCAACGTTGGAGGATGAATTTTCCATCTTCAGCAAGCAGCTCCAGGAAGAGGAAAAGAGTTTTTGGTAAGGGATTTATTATTAGGGATGAAGACGTGAAGATGTAATTGTGAATCTGCCACACAGTTTGGTTCATCAAATTTGCTTTCTCTTTTGTATTGCAAACGATATCGTCGGGCTATAATTGTTGTTGAAGCCACACGATGTGTTCCACTGGGTATTAATGGTCTGAGAGATGTTGTTTAATTAGTATCGAAGCTGCGGCTATGGAGGAAGTTCGCAAGCCATCATACCAGATGTCATAATATTTCCATTCGCGGGATAATCTCCTTCAGAGGTGTCATTATTTGAACCTTGAGGGATTTTTTTAGGACAGTCTTGTCTATACTGTATTCACTCCGAAGATATGTAGCTTTCAACAATTGCGAATATCTCAAATATATCGATAACAGATCCTTTCCGAGCATTGAATGACCTGATATTATGACTGCTAATTGCTACTAGAGGTATTTAAACAGATAGAATTAGCTTTCATACATAAATATCCTTGTGTAATTATGGGTATAGAAATAGAAAACGATCTTTGGAAAACCTCACTTCTCTTTTCAAAACCCCCGAGCTGAGAAAAGGTCTAGTAACTTGCAGCGCAGTGACAACGCTCCTAGCTTTTTTTTATCTTTTCTCTGTCGATTCTGCTACTAAGCTGAGAATTCGCTATCTTGTATTTGCAGTACGGTGAAGAAGTGGGTTCGTTCCCTTTCCTAGAACTTGCATATAATATTGTGACCGTATGTTATATACACTTGATTGCGACGCTAATCGTGGGGATTTATATATATATATGATCACTTGTTCAACCCTTCATGACAGTAATCCTAATAGTTACATCTTCCCTAACACAAACAATTCATCACAAGCACTTCATCAAACACAAAATTGTAACTAATTAGATTTTTCGGAAGCATCTTCACATCATGTCTGCGATTAGCAACACCCAGAATCCCGGTGCTACAGCTAGTAGAATAACACCCAGAATCGAAAAATGCGAAAGTAATACATCTCCATCTCAAAATGAGTTCAAAACACCTCCGGCCAAGTGTGTGACTTCTCCGCCTGGAGCCCCGCGCCAGCGGGTAATCCAACCTTCTGAACGTCCGCATCAAATCAGAATCGGTGCTCAGATGATATATGCGATGAAATATGCACAGGATCACAGCGCTACGACTGATAGCCCGCCACTCGAAGTCACAAAAGACGCAACAAACAAACCAACTCCATTTCAAGATGGATTCAAAACGCCTCCAGCCAAGGATGCGACATCTCCGCCGGGAGCTCCACGCCAGTGGGTAATCCAACGTGCTGAATTTCCACGTCGAATGAAACTCGGTGCCCAGATGATACCAAGCCATACTCCGCACCATTCGATAGATGATATTATCAGCACCCGAATGGCTTCTCGCGCCCTCGAAGACGTTATATCCGATCGTCAGGATAGTAATAAAAGATATTTGAGACCGAAACGCGAGGCTCAGCATGAAAATGAACACCATAGGGCGGATAGTTCAATGTTACCTATCCAACATCATCGCAACTCGAACGCCCCTTCATCGCTCGCTTTTCAACATGGAGATGATAGTACGCCTAATACTACGGGTATATCGAACTTTGAAGAACCTTTTTGTCTCTTAAGCCAGGCAGAGCAGGATGAAGAAGCCAATTTCTGGTAAATGGGTGAGAAGAAGTTAGACGCGGAGGCCCATCAAGTCAAGTCTTCACATGCAGATAACTTGAGTTAATTTCAGTTTCCAATCATCTTTCATGGTTGCAAGTACTGTCAGAACTGATAGAACCGTCTCATAATGAGAGAAAAGGGCTCTATTTCACATTTTTGTGTGGGAGAGGTTTT
>NGKJ01000001.1:147406-172889 GCA_002162495.1 Myriosclerotinia curreyana
GTTAATAGGACGAGCCGATTAACTAATCGGCCATATTGACGAATGGGACGGACCAGATCGTCCGTGTGGAAGGAATCTACCCCGAACTTTATTATTATGACTAAAAATTCGTAAAAGACCCGGAGATGGTTGAAAGAATTCTATAATATCTTCTCTGAAGTAATCTTTACACCAACATTGGCGTTTATAGTATCCCACAAGTAACAATTAATCACAGCATACCCTATTTTCACATACATTTCCCACAAAATTGACATTCATTGGGTGTCGTACCTTTCAACCCTTGAAGTTACTTTCTTCTATTCACCCAGAGTATGTGAACACCCTCAACGCATATTGAAAATAATAGATGAATCGATAAGGGGGCTAGTAAGCCGGGCCATACGGTTTAGACAAAAGAATAACATATATATATTTCTCTTCTTGCTGCAAGCTCTTTCAAATCCTTTCAACTTTACAAAGAAGGCTAAATTCTAGATCAAATTCTAATTCACCATCACACCTGGGTCGTTCTCTAAGTCGCCTAGTCCCATATCCATTTCAAAAATCAACTATCGCAAAATTTCTATCGTCACCAAGTACTTCATTTCAATGGAGCTGCCAAAGAAAAACTCGAGGAACATTGCCGCTGAAAAGACTTTATCAGATACACAGGTCTACATAACCAAGTCTGGTTCTCGAATTGTCCTCGGTGAACAGAGTTCTTCTTCCCCAGAAGACGTATTCATGTCAGATGAAAGCTATAACAATGAAGACTATACCCAAGACACCCCCATGTCCGATGACTACACTGATGGAACTCAGAAGAGCGACACAACCATTTATCATCCATCATCTGGGCTTGCACCTACAGCTCCAGCTCCCAAACGAAGATATGTACCAGCTCCACGTCGCTATCAAGGAATCTTGGACCCAAAAGAATCTGCCGAAGACGCTGCATTCTTCGCTCGGGCAAATAGTCATTATCAACAGAACATTCAACAGGCCGTCTGGGAGAATGAAATGAAAGCTCAAAAAGACAAGGCTGGCGCTGAGGAGCAGGAGAGAAATGCAGCTTTGACGGCGAGGACCAATGCGACTTCTAAAGCGAAAAAGGACATCAGCTTTGTTGATATCTTTCGGGGTGATGATTAGACACGAAGCCCAAACAAGGAATGAGGTAGTTGGCATACCGGAATCAGGCAGAACGGAGAGAAAGACTGCTTGGGCTTGCCAAGTTTTGAGGTTCTCTTATCCACGATGAAGATCAGACTCTGAACTTGTTTGTCTCAGCTACTCTGTAATTCGTGCCTATCTGCCAGAAGTTTGCATTCTTGCAGCGCTTTTTGAAAATAATTATCGCCAAAGATTGAAGTGAGGTCTTAGTAACAACTGGTGGGCTTCTGAGACGATGAGATTAGGGCACTGCAATTCATTTATCTTAGTACGCAAATATAAATTCAAATAATATTGTATTCCTTTAAGAGTTTCTGCTATTCTAACAGGTTCTTCAATGCTACAGTATCCTAATTTCCTAAAGCGCAAGTCTACCAATTAATATTCGTTTCTTCTCTGTAATGATATCCATCACGCTATCTTAGTGAATTCAAATACAGAATTATACTTTTATTGAATATTCCATACCCAATAAATAAAAAGGGTGTGGTTAGTTCCCCATTAACCAATCGGAGACACTTCAACAGAGTTTGTTCTCTATTGGTTCACTAACCGACCCCTGAATTTCATATCAATAATCTCCATCACACTCTTCATCAAAGACTCAAGACACACAGATTACAAGAATTAAACAACAATCCAACAAAGTTTCATAACAAACAGAATGTCCAGAGTTAAAAAGAAAGGAGGCATTGGTTCCACACCATTGCTTGATCAAAGAAAGGCAACGGCTTTGAATGCTACTGTCGGAACTGCAACCACGAGCGCTTCTTCTATTCGTATGTCAAAGGCTAGTCGGAATACCGTTATTAGTAGAATCAAGGCGCAGGTCAAGAAAGACAGGCATTTCACTGCCAAAAAACTTCGCACTTCGGCAGCAACCCTGAACAGAAAAAGCCAAAGAGGTACCGATCTTCCTTTTCTCGATCTACCTGATCCGCAAACTATCTTGCACCTGGATAAGAATAGTTTGGAGCAATATTCCTTGATGTGCGCTTGTAAGTATTAAATTTATTCCACGACTTGTCCTTGTACACTACGCATGACGCACCTCCCGGTCAACTGAAAGCCTTGCTAATACGAACTTCAAAAAGGGTACGGTCCAATTCAGGAACTAAAGTTTTCGGAGCCGATTGAGAATCAGAATAAGATTGAAAAGACGATGACATGGGAACAGATTGCCATTGTTTATCCAGAGCTTTTTCCAAATGAGCGCCCGGCCAAATCAAAATCGCTCGCAGCACGAAGATCCTCTTACTTTCACAAATTGTCGCAAATTCTTGAGTTTGAAGAGGAAGAAGCTGCTGTAGCAGAAGCTATTGAGAACCCTGAATTTGTCTTTCCCGACGATGACGATGATGAATCTCACAATTTTCTCTAAGGTAAGTTGCATAATTTTCTTCCCTTTAGCCTCCCAGCTGACTTGTAACTTAGTGTCCAATGACATCGACAACAATACCTCGATCTAGAATCAAACTACAACAACATGTATTTCTTGTGGTTTCAACTCTAGACTTCGGTTTCGATGTTGATGGAATAAAATGGAGGCGTAACAACGGTCATGGATGTCAATATGGGTTCTCTTTTAATGCGCAGCATGCAGTTTTTTGGTTTCATATTTAGATGCCGGTCAATTATGGCGTAGGAGTCCTCAACGGCATTCAAGGAGAAATAAATCGAGAAATTGTATGGCACATTTACACAACATGACCATCAACATTTGAAGCTTGATATCCGTGGCATCCTAACGACTTAAAAATTAAGTCTCAGCATACATAAATTGATACGAGAGAAGCATAATCTGAGGTTGGGGACTTGATCAAGTATATAACCTCCCGGGCAGATATGCCTAAACACCAAGGAGCTTTTACAAGGCAAAACGATCCAGGTTCGAGTATGAACATCAATGAAGTTAATATTTTGCCTTCGGAGTAATGCCCCAATCATATCCAATTTTCAACTAGCCTCGATTTTACTCAACTCCAGAAATCAATCATATCGAATAGTCAAATATCAAGCTATTCAGTGTTAACTTGCTCTTATACTTATGATCTGCGAATTCTGTCCCCGGATAAAGTCCGCATCCTTGTATTCCTCTTCTTCCACAGAATTTAATTTCTATGTTCTTTTTCTTCCTCTTTCCTGTCTGACCATTCTTGATAGGATCTGTCCCCATATTTTGTCCCAAAATCCTCAAACCAATTGCGCTATAATATCGCTCCAGTGCGCCAATCTCTTCCAGGGTTGACATGAATCGTACTATATTCGATCTGATCATGAACTGCATATAGGTTATAGGTATCGCATCGCTGGCCGACTATGAAAGGGCTTGTTATTTTTAATCAAAAAAATGTCAAAGATCCACTTACGATGTGCATGACAATCTCTCCTTGAGATATTTGTATCATAAGTATTTCCGTATAGTGATAAGGAGGATTGGAATAAACGATATATACACGCACTTTTACATAAGCAATGATTCTGTTTGAGACATTTTGAAACTTATTATTACAAATTAAGAAGAAATATAGTCGTTCTTGCATAAGCAATGAGTAATTTAGAAACATTATAAAACTAATAATTACAAATAACTGAGTTATACGCTTGATTTTAATAAGCAATGAGTCATTTTAACATCAATGATTACAAATAAATGATCTAATAGCCTTAAAATAGCCTTGCGCAGGTTATTATACTGTTTCAGTGCTTCTAAATTACGACATCTGACTATTTTGCCTAATATAAGCGAGGTTTAAGCCCTGTTTTAGCTCTTATACACGTTTTAAGTTACAATGCGCGAGCTAATATACACGTTTACGGCCTAAAGTGACTCAATTTTTATTATAGGCAGTACGGTCATGTGCCTAAGGCCACTAATATACTAGTATATATAGATCTTCTTCCCCCCAACTCCTCAACCTTTTAGATCTCTAAATCTGACTTTCAGTAACCATTGACAAAAAAAACTTCACTACACCTTCCACTTCCATTTTTTGACATACACGAACACCCTTTTCGTCTATCTCCACATCCAGACAACGAACGATACCTCACTTATCAACACTTCACAACTCGTCAATCACCATGTCTAATTCATTCTTGAGCATGGAAATGGACATCGATACAGACACAGGCACTTCCAGCTTGAAGCGTAATCGGGATGACATGGAATATGAAGATAGTCATATGTCCTTGAGTCATATGTCCCTGGACGGAAGACAACACAAGCGCGCTCGTATCAGCTCGTCCGCATCCACTCCCATTCTCTCCTCAAACCATGGCCAACCACAATCTCCACTTTTCAACTTGCCACCAGAGCTTCGAGTCATGATTTACAAAGAGGTCCTCGAGAATACTCGTCTTACCTATGGATATCGTCAGATTAGATATCAATACCGCAAAATTGTTCCAGACCGCAACGCTCTCGCTATTCTTCACGTCTGTCGCCAGATGTATGGAGAGGCTAGTGGTCTTTGGCTTAGTCGGGTTCTTTTCAACTTCGAGGATACCATGACACTTATGGATAAGTTCTCTCTGCTACCAATATCCACTCTCGGGCAAATTCGTCACGTCCGCATTAGAATTATGGGCGACGAAATCGCACCACCATCCGGCATCGATGATGAACATCAATGGTATGGGCTGCAGGTTCTACAGGGTCTGAACCTCGATCGACTCACAGTTGTTCCAACTTGGGGGACCGAGTACAATGGTCTCGAAGACCTCTGCAGATTCACGGTTACCAGTTTCCCATGCAAGGAGCTGTGTTACTTCACTCCTAGGTCACCATTCCACCAGACCGATCAGTCGACTGCTGCGGAAGCAACCAACCTCATCACCGATCGAATCACTGCCATAGCTGATGAAATGGAATCCAGAGGTGATTCGGCGACTCCCTTCACCATGTCGATTTTTCAATCCTCCCAACCGGATAGTCAACGCACTGGCACTGTCTTCGACGATTCTGCAGTTCAAGTACTCCCTGAAACCGCGGTGACACAACCCCCCGAAAAAAGCAAAATGTTCGCATTTGTGAAGACACTCGATCCAGCCACCGAGACACTTGTTGTTTTCAAACCGGCTGCCACCACTTCTACCCTTCCAGACTCATCCCTCACAGGATTGTGGAAAACCGTCGACGATCAACAAGTCAGAAAAACCTGGAGAGATGACTATCGGGAAGGTTACATTCAAGAAGCAGAAGAACAGGTAGACATGGAGAACACTACGACCGGTGAACTGTTCCCATGGCCATTTGAGATGAGGAGAGGATATAAGATTTCGGATCAGTACGAGGACGTCAATGATGTCATCTGGCCTGGCAAGAATGCTCATCAGGCGTGGAAGGGAGCTCTTGAAGACTAAAGGATCTTATTCTTCAAGGGTCTACTTCATGACTCGGGTCAATTATGACAATTTCTGGGGGATGGAGCATCTGGATTGACGGAAGAATTTCACGGCATTGAGGATGCTATGGGAATAGAATTCGAGGATAGGGGTGTTGGATGGGCTGGAACATCAATGAGGCGCTATGGCATTGGCATTGGCAATGGAGTTATGGAGTTTATGGAGTTATGGGTTGACAACTTTTGAATTCTGGGTTATTGAAATTTCTTTAAGATGTGAATACTGGATAGGAGGAAAAATCAACCGCAAAATGGCGAGGTGGAGGAATAGAATGGATTGGCAACCTGTGGGATTTGGGATTTGGGATTTGAGATTTGGGATTTGGGTGACGGATAGAGAGATATTTCGTTGAGAATCAACTCACTTCAACGACCTTGCTTTTTTGATTGTGACTGTGAGTCTTATTTTTTTGTGACAACAAACTGTGACCTTAGAAACAGATATGAAATGATGTACTAACTCAATAACTTAAGATAAATGTGAAGTGAAATTTGCGATGATTTCATTCTTGGCGTGGTCATTGGACCAAGCATTAATACAAGGTTATGATCAGTCAATCATTATGTCAATTTAAGATCGAATTTGTTACCTTCTTTTTCTGATTTCTGATTTCTTGTTTGTTTTTGTCGCTTTTATCATTCAATCAGAATACTATGATATTGTGCTACAATCAATTAGCCTCCTTCCCCATTTCCTCTTCTATTTCATGAGTCGGTTACACAGCTTGTTGATTTTTTAAAAAAGGGGGGTCTTTGAAAGTTATGTGTGGAGGATCGCAGGCTAATCTGGGTATGGCAGGTCTATGGGGGGCGTCATGAGGAAAAGGAGGGCAGCGGTGTATTAAAGATATAACACTAGCCAAAATATGTCCAAATATGCACTACTATGTGTTTAACCTCGCTTAGGGGCTATTTAGCAGCCGGATAAAAACTAGCCGATAGTATTTTATATACTACCCATCGGCCAATAATATATAAAAGGTTATAAAAAGTAATATTTAAAGTTGTAAATGTATTTAGCAAAATCTTAAATATTAATATTATTAAAATAAAATAAATAACTTTTCAAAAGTATTTAATATATCTGAACCCGCTTGAATTTATTTGAACTTAAAATAAGCATTTATAAAGATATACTTTATTTCAACTTTTCAATCTTTTAAGCTTTTAAACTTTTTAAACCCTTTAATATCTTTAATCCTTTCAATCCTTTCAATTTCTTTAATCCCTTCAATCTTTTTAATCCCTTTAATCTTTTTAGGCTTTTTAAGCTTTTCAAAACCTATAATTAAAAGTAATAAATATTATAAATATTATAAATATTGAATACTGAATACTAAATAGTCCTTTTTTCCAATATTTAGTATTTAAAAAATTTGTATAAGGATAAATACTAATAGTTGGCTAGTAGTATTCAAATACTGTATACTAAACAAGAAATTAAAAAATATTATAAATATTATAAATACTATTTTTCAAATACTGTATACTAAACAAGAAATTAAAAAATATTATAAATATTATAAATACTATTTTTCAAATACTATAAATACTGGTATTTACTCGGCTGCTAAACAGGCCTTTACTCTCTCTAACGGATGAACATAAATCGATACACGGGGTATCTCGAGCCCCAAATTCCCCATATCTATTCCGATCCATTGATTAAAAGGCCAGGTAGTACATCTATGCAACGTGTTGTGATAATTCGATTGGGCATAGACCTTGGGTACATGCGTCTTGATACTTCAATTTTCGCTGAGAGGTAGATAGATAGAAGATATCCAGCTGGATTCCATCTTTTATGGCGAATTGTGATTAGGGAATGTATTTGAAAGATTGCTTGTTACGAATGACATACACAGCCTGAAGCAATTCCCATCAATAGGTTTTCCTTCATGTGCTCTGAAAAAAACTCATCATCTCCTAAATTTTGGATAAACAAACGGTTTAGAATAATACCAAAAAACTAGTGAGTATGTATATGAGGATTTGTCAAGAAAATAAACGAATTCCTTGAACTATTTATCCCCTACTTACATCCCCATTCCTTCAATTACCGCACGATCAAATAGAACCACCAGCAAGGAACACCGAGAACTCCAACATACCCATCTTCGGATCCAGACTTAGAAGCGGGACTTCACGCAACCAGAGGTCTGCAGCGGCCTCATCCGCATCCGGAAAATAAAGCACGGATCTTCTTTTTCCAGTCGTAAAAATATTAGTAGCATACAAATCCCATTAAGCAAGATCTTAGATGTTGAGACGGAATAGATGAAATGGATGGAGTGGATGAGTTAGAAATGTGAAACACAAGAATTTTAAGATCTTATTATAACCTCCTATCACCCCAAAACCTCGATCTTCGAACCTCAATTCTACACAATCCCATTATTTCTTTACTTTCTGCACATTCTTCCTGCCCTCTTCAGCAGTCCAATTCAACCACCACTCAACACCTATCATATTTAATATCAAGCCCAACCATCCCGCCGTCCCAAATACCATATTCAACAATGCGGCAAGACGCTCTGGTGGGGAGTGACCCAATTTAACTGGGACATAGATTTCATCTGTTTGTGTACCCACCGGTGTAATTTGACATGCTGGGTAGTTTTGAGAAATGAGGTTGAGGGGGTATGAATAGCTGGTGTAAAGTTCATGGATGTGGGAACATGTGGTGACGGAATAGAAGTCGCGGGTGTGTGGTGAGAGGATCATTGTGCTAAGGACGAACATCAAAAATCGCATGGTGAGAATCTGGGAGGTTTTTTAGCCATTGAAAATGAGCCATTATGGAGCGAAGAATTGGGTCGAAAGTGGACGAGATGATGAAAACAACATGCTAACTTACACATCCTGCCCATCCCCAAGTCCTAATAGCCCAAGTCCGATGCGAACTAATTTTCTTTTGTCTAATTGCGATCCAAGATTTGATTAAGCCAAAGAAGACCATAATACCGAGAGTATACACCCAAATTCTAGTTTCGAGAGTCCCTCCGAAGGAATTGTGAGCAATTCCAAGACCGCCTTTTGTAGAGTTAGCTGAAGTGAAAATTGGCGATGAAGGGGGACGCACATGTATTTCCGAGGAGTAACATCAGGAATAAGACTCTTCCAATGTATCTGTGCAGGTTTATGTACTTCTTTCTCACTATGGGAAGGAATTGAAGTGGGAGAAGAGTTCCAGCAGCTGAATTCAATGTTAACTTCGTTTGTTCTTCCATCTATTTGTTTGCTTTAACGTTTCTCACAACGTCACCATATATAGCATAAGAAATATAGCGCAACTTATATCATTTTCATTATAAAGATCAAAGAAAGACATACGTAAAACGCTCCACAAATGAACTTCCTTCCCCAGCCACATCAATCCATCTCTAAAAACGAGCAATTCTCCTTGAAATGTATGACGAAATCTTTCACCAACAACGAAAGATTGTTGGGAAAGGCAAAAGATTGAGAACGTGAGGGTAAAGAGGAGGAAGTAGATCAAAGACTTAGAGTATGTGAAGCCGGTGAGTTTGAGGAGTGACATTTTTTGATAGCAGTGTTGAGTCGAGTAATGGAATGGACCCGACCGTATTCGTTGAGAAAGTCTCAGAAAGTAAGGTTGGAAAGATATATAACACGAAGAGTGATGATTTTCAATATCTATGAAAATAATCGACGAGTATCATGATTTATATATAAATCAAGATAGCTGGATAGCTGGATAGCTGTTGTGTTCACACATTCTTCTGTAGGTTTGACAGTTGGCCTGTGCGCTTGCGGCCGTATTTCATGGAGCTAGGAGGTTAGAGCTTACATAATCATGCAAATGCTCTACTCGAGTATCTTTCACAAAGATTACCTTAGTAGCTTAGGAAAATACCATCCCTTTTCCACTTATACTATATACTAAACCAAACCTTTTCCTTTACTTCGTTTCAATAATAGCAATAATTCGAGGAAGACAGTATATAAATAAAGTAACCCAGATATCAAGATCCATTTCATATTTATACTGAACCTCCCCCCTCCACCTTGTCTTAGTGACTGCTGGTCTCAATTTAGTCCACGAGTCTTCATACGAGACTCAAGAACCGCCATGAGGTAAGATTGAAAAAGTCTGCCACCTTTGAATAATGAAAATTATTGAGAGAAACCTGGGGCTGGGGCTGGGGCTGGGGCTGGGGCTGTGACATTCCACCTGATGCTCTACTTGATAGCAATTTTGTGATGTTTGCTTTCGACTGGAAATCTGATGGGGAACATGGAAAGTATATGGGGAGTGTGAAATACCATTCATGATGCTCTGATGATGGATTTCAGGATGAATTTCTCCCACAAATTGAGTGAGCGTTTGAAACCAATTAGTTAATGAATAAACGTGATATTCACGTGATACACACAGCCACTAACTGTGTCCTAAGGGTGCTATGTAAAGTACTTTCAGTTCTTGGGTGTTCCTCCTTAATTGTCAAATGATCGCGTGGATATTATTGATATACAGTAGAACAGTAGAAGTTCCGAGAAAGATACGAATAACCCGTTTCCATTGGCTGTCTCTCTCCTCATAATATCTCGTCTCTTGGCAGATCCTTCCAAGAAATCAAAAGTGATCAGGTTCAGCAAATGCTAGAAAGCCTCGTGGACGTCGATTGATATGGGATATAGTAACCGCCGCTTTTTCTTCCTTTGTTGTAAGAGGATTTGGTTTACACATCGCTAAAATGGTGATGTGAAGAGCAATGCTGTACTTCGTAAGATGACAAGTTTCTGTCCTTATCGATAAAAAAAACTCAACGTCCCATATCCACCCGTTAGTCAAGGTACATAGCATAGCGAGTCTTCGGATTTTCGGATCCAGATCTCCAGAAAAGTTATATTTTTAGTATCTTCAATACTCCCCTTTTCCTCTGGAGATTTTCCGCAGGAGATCCGCTTGATTTTCCTAAATTGGTTTAGGTCAATAAATTACGCGCAATCTTGGCAATCGTCGGAAATTACAGAGTAAGAACACCGGAGGGGAAAAACGAGCGGAGAGATCAGATGAACCATTGAAATGTCAAACTCACATCAATGTTTACAACCTCGACTGGTAAAAAAATAGTGAAAGTTCTTTCAAATAAGATGAAGGATAAATGGGAATGACTATCTCTTCGATATATCATTCTCCAACATCTAAGGGCGACATGGAAATGTAGGAAATGATGTTAGCTATGTATCTATTTATGGATAATCGTATTTCATGGTTGCTCCATAACTATAAGATTCTATCATACCTCCACCAGCTCCACCAAACAAAGTGTATACTATATCCACGATTGCTGTCCAAGTGGGCAGTGCGTATGCGGTCATTCTATTTCTATATGGTATTCCCCATGCCCATTTTGATATTCCATTCATATATCTTTCTTTTTTCAACATATCTTGTTTGTCGTTTCCGGTTAAATTTTGCAACCCAAAACATAACTTTCGTTAATATATATTGGTATTATTTGGCAAAATGAGGATTTTTGTACCTACCGTTATCAACCTGAGCCTCGTGGCTGTGGCTGTCGCTCAAAGCTCCAGTTCTAACAACACGAGTTGTGTTTCTTCCTATCAACTTTGTCTAGATAACGGTGGATCTGACAACACCTGCCAATCTGATAATGCAAAGTGCAAGAATGTCTGCGCTGATAGCTATGGATCATGCCTTTCATCTTCTTCCGATAAATCCTCATGCATGAATACCTACAATTCTTGCCTGGATGATTATACCCTTTTTACCACGGCAGCGAACTCAGCCGGAAAGGATTGTGCATCCTTGTTTTCCGCTTGCCATGATGCAAGTAAGCCAGATAATACCTGCAATAGTTACGCAGCGCAATGTAGGGTGCTCTTAATTTTTCAGTCTCAGATTGAACGTATCACTGACCAAAATAGGCAAGGATAAATGCAGCACGATCTATGCAACGGCACTCACGAGCGGATCCCCAGACTCATCAGCAGCTAGCACTCAATACAACAATTGCCTAGATTCCTTCAGCGTCTTTTCCACTCGGGAATCGTCCTATGGTCTCGATTGTGTATCCCGATTTTCAACCTGTAGAGCCAACGGTACTGCCGACAATACGTGCAATTCCTACACAGCACAGTGTAAAGTGAGTGCATTCAATTTTTTTCCATACTTCATTAATCCATCAAGCCATGTCTGGTGTTTCATCTGCTGTATCTTTGGCATTTTAGATTACCATCATGTGAAGGTGAAGTCGTTTGGAACTCTCACAATTCTAGTAGGATCTAATAGATCTTACCCAGTAGGATCTATTCCATCTCCCTTCGCTTCCACGTCTTCCTCGCTAGGCAATTACTGATTCGAGGACTTTATAGGACAAATGCAGTGTTATTTACGGCATTTGTTTAAGCAGTGGGTCTGCGGATGACTCGTTGTGCATGAATCAGTACAACAATTGTTTAGATTCCTTCACAGCTTCTACCTCACTAGATTGTGTTAGTAGTTTTACAAAATGTCGAAACGACGGCGGTGAATCCAATACATGTGCTTCTTTATCAGCGACCTGCAAGAACGATGCGTCAATCAACTATTCAACCTGTTTAAGCTCGGGTGACTCTGATGAATCAGCATGCCTTGAACAATACGATTCAGCACTCGTCCAATTCAATACCACGGTCTTAAAAAATAGTACGGACTGTGTCACGAGGTTCAACCAATGTGAAAACGATGGGAAGAAGGACAGTCTTTGCCAAAGTGACAACGCCGATTGTAAAACGGATTGGTTAGTAATCGCTTCTCTAGTTTTTCAGCCTCAAGCTTCATGTTTCCTTATACTTCATCCTTTCTATATTTTTATAAAGCTTCAATTCACTTCCCCTCAAATTATTTCTTTGGTAAGCGATTACTGACTCCTGATCTGGAATAGTTCTACCTCCTATAGCACTTGCTTAAGTAGTGGAGACCCAGCATTGTCCGCGCCTTGTCTAAAACAGTACAACTCCTGTCTTGTTAGTTCCTCCTGGACAACCAACACTACGGCTACAGGGCAAGACTGCGTGTCTAAGTATATGTCTTCTACCGGAAATGATAATGTACGCAACGCTGAGGCAGCTCAATGCAAGTCCTCTTGCAGCACTAGCTATAGCACCTGTTTAAGCTCGGGTGACGAATCTCTCAAGGCGCCTTGTCTCACGCAGTACAATTCATGTCTTGTCAATTTCAATTCCACCTCCAAGACCCCCGATTGCGCTACCAGCCGTCTCTCATGTGATGACGCTGACAACTCTTGCGCTGCTGATACAGCCAGCTGCAAAAATACGTGCTCCGTTGCCCTAGATATTTGCCAAAGTTCTGGAGACTCAGCTCTCACCGCACCGTGTAAAAAGCAATACCAATCTTGCCTCGTTTCATTCACGTCCGCCACCGCTGCTATTGGAGAAGATTGCGTAGCTTCTTTCGTTTCTTGTACAGATGAGGGCGGTGCTGATAATACTTGTTCTTCGGTAAGATTTCTACATCCCCCCTTCAACAATTCTCATCGTAAAACATTGCTAACATTCGCAATAGGAAATGGCCACCTGCAAAAACAAGTGCAGCTCTGTCTACGATATCTCAAATACTTCTGGCAATAACTCAACCGTCGCAGCATCTCAGGCTCTCCGTCTCTACGATAACTGCCTCGTTTCCTTTTCCGCCAATGACACCACTCCAACAGGCCAAGATTGCGCTTCTAAGTACTACGCCTGCGATCTTGCAGGCCTCGAAGCTTCCAACTCATGTAACAGTGATTACGCGACCTGCAAGAACGATTGCGGAGTGGTACTAGACGCTTGCAGAAGCTCTGGGGATATGAGTCTAGTCAGCATGTGTGATAGTTTGTATAACGGATGTTTGGATCCAGTCATGAGCAGCAATATCACGACGAACGCTACGGTTCAGATTAATGCTACTTCGACTTATATCATGCCTACGAAATCTGCCTTCTTTAACTTGACCGGAGCGTATTCCACCATCGTAAGCAAAGCTTCGGGATATGTCAGTGCTCAAACCTCCACCGCAGTTAGTTCTGGCTACTATCTGCCCGTCATCACCGCTTCCGCCAGCTACTCATTAACTAATTCCACCTCATCATAAACCAGCATCATTCCCACGACTACCACCGCTGGATCTGCTGTTACGATCGAAACGGGAAATTCAAGTGGAGTTGAGAAACAGTTGGTGATAGTGCCCGCTATGTGGATCTTGACAATCATGCGTGCGAGGCTTGGAGTCGCAGAATGATTGCCGAGGGTAACTTCAAGATGGTTATAAAATAAAAGGACGTATAGATGGGTAACTTGTATATTTCTAGTCCATGGACATCCTTAAAGCTTTAGAAAATGAGTTTCACAAGAATTTAATGATAATCTATTTTTTCAACTACTTATTGAATTATCCCCATGAAAATGCAAAACTGATGCTGCTACCGCTGCTGCTACCACCGAAAGCAATCTAACTCGTCATACTCCAAACCATTCATAACGTAGCTAGCCAATCTAATGACACATGGTGAAGAGAACCTTTGAATGTGATTGTCTTATCCAATTTTGCTTCCGCTTCAAAAAGGTTTGTCATTAGCACCAGGTTCAAAGTGTTACGAGGTCGCTGAGCTGTTACAGTAACAACCGCAATATATCATCCAAAAGCATGAAACAAGGGCATTAGTTTGGACTTCGAATCGAAGTGATGGTTTCCTAAAAGGATTCACCATCCTCCGGTACCTTTCCTCACAATTAGACTATTCGGGTGTAAAATAGCGACCGGTGCTATTTGCGAAGGGAGTTAAAGTATCAAAACCTGACATTTACGTAACGATTATATGTCTCGTATCGCATCAAACCGAAGAAAATAAATATTTATACAGATACGTTGGGTCCGCAATTAAAGCCTAAGTTATTCAAGCCTTAAAATTCGCAGACACATAGATTTTAGATCAAAATTTGCAAAGGATAAATCAAATCCAACTGCGTGAATAAACTGTAAATGGACCACAAAATACCCCAACGCGGAAGTTGAACATTGCGAATAACCCTTCTTCGAACATCCCTCCGGCTTGTCTTGTTTTTCTCAAACGCCCTGATAAACTTCATCTAAAAATCTCTTATACTTCCCAATATATTCTTCAAATTGTTCTCATCCCATCTCCCCTTCCTTCGGCACGAGCAAGGCCTACTGCGGTGGTCACGATGTTCCGAATCTGTCGTCTAATTACCCAAACCAACTTTTTTCTTACAGACATCTTCTTCCAACCATTACATGATGGCAGCCATGTCTTTCACTAGACCTTTGTTGTTGAGAGGCTGAAAGAAGCCTTCAAAATATCTAATGCGTGTTCTTCATTCAGGTTTTCGTATTCAATCGCAATGTGGATTCGAGATTCGACTGCCACGTCGAATTGTGCAATTTTGTTTATAGTTAACATAGGATTCCTTTGGAAATGCAAGTGCTTGAAGAAAGAGTATCGATCTTACATTAGCATCTATGTGGATATGATATTAGATTGCAATTCGTACCAGACACCGACGAGTTTCTCTCAAACGGCGAATGACAACAATTTGAGTGGACCTTGCACTTGCACAGAAGAATTGCCTGCCAAGATCTTTACCAGATTTTTCTTAACTTTTTGTGCTTGATTTTCAGCACTACAACACTGATCGAAAAGAGTAGTTTGCGACCCACAGTAGCAACTGTTTCAGCTGTGGGTTTTTTGCCTACACAGGAGTAATGTTAAACCAAAGGCGATACAATTCAAAGGGGCAAAATAACCATCAATTAGCATGACAAAACGTTTCCATGTCTTCTCCACACTGTCAAAAACTTGAAGCGCCTTGCTATCCTCTTCATCTTCCATCCCATGACTTTTGACTAAGCTAGAATAAGCTCTTTGGTCATTGAATCCTCTCCATCTGCAAGCTTGAGCCGGCGTTTCCACGAATCTTGACTGTCCTCCTTTCTTTGAGGATATCCTTAGAATCCATCACATGTAGCTGAGTTCATTACTTGTCGCGTAAGACAAATCCGAGAACTCGTGGTGGATGGTGCATATACTGCTCATCATCCCATGCACTAGCTTGGGTCTTCTAATCGTTAAAATTTGACCTGAATGGCATGCGAATTGACTCACTGTTTCGACAGTCTTCGTATTTACACTCGGTACTGATCGCCGGTCTCAATAAGCCCATTCTTACCGATGAAGGCCCATAGTTAAAGTAGGATTCGTAATCAACCATGATACGACTATCAACATTTGAAGTTTTAGCGTCATTTGTTGAATGTTGTAGTCAGACTCTTTTCCAAACCTTCACAATCGTCACGATACTTGAAGGATCAGTATGGCAAATATGCGATCGACTTGTGGCCAGCTATCGAACGAGTTGATCTCCATATGCACGCAGGATCGCTCGAAGCTTTGCCATTCTAGTCGTACGCCAACAATTCACGCCCCAAAGGGTTACATCTTTGGTGGCAAGCTATGGCCACGTGCTAACATTGTCTTTTACCCCAAAAATCTGATGTTCCTATTAAAAGAGTGACCATAGACAAAAGTGCCATGCAGAAAAACGATCCAGAGTAAATCATGAGTAATGATGTGCGGATTACCAATTCAAATCACGGGTTGCGAAGTATTGGTCAAGCTTCAAATTTCCAGAGCCACTGGATATAGTATGTAAGAGAAGTTTCAGGTCCTTTCGTGCTAGAATCAAGCTCTCATCGTCGTCTTCTCCCTCCTCTTCATTGGCTTCATCCCGAGAGCATCCTAGCTATGAAGCGTTAGTTCAAAGAGGGAAGAAAGAGTGATAGGAGTGCCTAGGGTGATCAGAGTGGCCATTGAGTCACCCAGTCAATCATCAGCGAACCTTTAGTTAATACACTAAGTGACTGATGAAATAGCATTATAGCACCTTCTTTGCTGACTAGCTAACATTGCTAATAGCCAACACGTAATAGTGGTAGAACATTGAAGATATACCATTTTGTTTTTTATTCTTTTCAACAAAAACACAAAAGTACTTCTCAGACTATTTCTTTTAACATTATCCTATTCAAAATATTGGCATTCGCTGTCGGGACGAATCATTTGAGAGTACTAGGTCGGGTTAAGCGGGCTGTACTAAGCCCTAGCCCTTCGGCAAAGGACTTACTTTATATAGGTTCTCTCCATTCAGTAGTTAGCTCTCCTTAAGCAACAAATAAGAAGTGAAAACTAGTACTATTTGTTGACCTTCACCTGTCCCGGTGAATTCCAACAAAAGCCTTAAATCTTTTAATTTGATATTGAAAAGATAAAACTCGAAATCCCTTCAATACCTCACGTCTACTTCATAATCAACAAAATATCATATATTCCAACTAATCAGCAACTAATCGGCGAAGATATATCCTCGATAATCGACTTAAGATATAAAAAAGCTACAAATGATTGACTTACGCTAGTTGCTGTTAGTCAGCACTGTCAGCGAACTAACTGGTTGGCCACTCTGGGGGTGTTGCCAAGCAACCTTTTTAGGAGATTCCATAAAGATTCATTTGTGATATCTATCTCTCCATATTTGGGAATTTCCAATGCACGTGTAATCCTTTTTAGGGTAAATGCATGAGGCGTGTCCATCTTGCCTTTCTGAGCTGGCTTGTGGTCATCAACTGAGTACGGCCTCCATTCTCCAATTGTCACATCGAGACGCTAGATCCAGATCTTCGCGTGGATTACTAATTTCTAGTTGATGGGTTCAAATCCAGCACTTATCTTATCTTCTGTCGAAATTTCATCTTTGGTGTCAGACGCCTTCATATGTAAGTGTTTGGTTGCTTACTGGGACTAGGAGTTTATTGCTTCAGAATCACTGACTTCGGCTGTTTGGCCCATCAATGTGTTGGTGATGGTTCGTTGTTCCCAATCCATATCCTGCAATAGTACCACGTCGCCGTCTAGCAGTTGCATCGCGGTCGCGACCCTGTTAAAGTCTAATAGATGGAGCAAACAAAGTTATCAGTAATCTCTATATGGTGCCAAATAAACATAAAGATCATTTATCCGCCTATCAGCCCCCCACTCCCGCCAAAGTTCTCTATTCGCTTAATCATCCCTCTGGGTCGTCACGCCAGTCACGTAATGCATAGCGTATGGTTTTCCCTGCTTGAATTACAGATTCAAAATTGAGTGCTTGGTATTTGGAAGGGAGAGGGGACAGACAGATATTAATTATAGAGGGTTCTTGACAAAACACAGCGCTAAGCAACAAAGACGGCCCTCAAATTCCTCAACGCTGATGTTCAAAGAGTATTAAGTGACTTAGAGAAACCTCGGCTTCTGAAGTAGGTTCTCTATGAACGGATGCTGAAATACCGAACGATACAACGAAGAAATAACAGGAGAAAGGAACCCTTTGTTAGGAAAGCCCGTGAATTAGGGGGCTTCGATGGTGTTGACGTCGCGTTGATCATTTGTATGTATGGTCGCTACAATACGTACAGATCAAGGGACCACAAATCGTGGTCGCCATCTACAATAGAGAGATTGTAAGTCGCTTAATATATACGATTGATGCTAAGATCGATGTAGGAAACTGCTTATCCCTCTCCCGAAGAATATGTTTCAATCAGATATGGAAAAGCGTGGCTGTAAGGATAACACGGAAATATAATTGCCTCGGAAGGATGAGGGGGGATAGAAGACGCCAACTAGAAATACGCGTAACTTGAGGGATGAGACCTTGTACTAACGCTTCCGAATCTTGCGTGGCTTGGACTTATCAAAAACTTCCCTCGGCCCCTCGACAGCAACATCGTGGCGTGTTCGAGCCCGAGTCTTCCTATGACTACGCGCATTAAAATCAATATTTTTCCTAGGTTCTGTAACAGTCGGTACCGACAGCTGTACGGACTCAAGTGGAACAGGAACATCCTTTGACGATTGCGGCGGACTTATCGGATTATATGTTCGAACGGGCGAAGCATATCTATTGTCCGCGGGTGCAATTGGCAAAGATAAGTCTTGATCGTTTGCCATAGAGTTCGTCCGGGACTCTCCAAGTGATTGGTCAATCGGGTCCGCTTCGTCGTTATTGGCGTCGTCGCTGTAGTCACTTGGTGTACCTGAAGAGATGGAAACCAAGGAATCTTTCGACGGTTTCTGCGCAGATGGTGGGACACCTGGCGGGATTTGTGTTTTATCTCTATTCGTATATGCCCACAATGCATCTTTCCTTTCAGTTGCCCACTTGAACCCAATGTCTTCAGCATTCCGAATATGCTTGTAAGCGCTTTGGAAATCTTCGAACGAATCGCGAGGGTTATCCCCAGCGAGGAGATATTGAGGATATTGACGAGTCGCAACGGTCCCAACGGTGATCTCTACGCTGCTGTCGACTCCACCTGTCGGTTTTGACGATGGAGGAATCTGTAGAGCGTGATGACCATATAATTTGAGAGTCTCGCCATTGAATGCGACTGTTAGCGCATGCGTTTTGCCGTAGAAATCGTCGTCGGACTTGCCCAGATACTTATGCACAGCACGTGCTCCCTCCGTCATAAGCGCTCCGTCATAAGCGCATTGCAATTTTGCTTCCTTCATGTCGCCGTTGGAACTCTTTAGTTCGACAGTGTAAGCAGGCATTGCCTCATTATATGAGGAGGGAGAAAGGTCTCCAGAAAGTGCTTCGATCACTGTTGGAGGGTAATCAGTCTTACGGTAGGACTCAACAATATCTGGTTGGGCATCACTAAGGCCCGTAGTGAGATGATTGTCAACTGCCGACCAAGGATGATTAGGTCTTTGGAAGTAGCCTAGGACTTCTCGCTGGGCCGTCCGTTTTGAAAGAAGTGGATAAGCGGAAATTTCTACAGCAAGTTCGTTGTCATAATCCTCAGTCAGTACCAAATACCGTTTGTAGGCTAACTGATCAGGTGGCTCGGATGCCCGTGTTTGGTCTAACAATCTTCTGATTTTGGTTGCATCATTTGCAGCTCGTGCGTCCAATGCAGTATAAACGATGTTATTTTGTTGCAATTTTGTGCCAAAATCCTTGTCGGTGGTTGTGGTTGTGGACGATTGTCCAGTAGACTTCTTCCCAGCAGATTTCCTTTGCCGTCCTCCCATTTTCTCGAACGCTTCCAAGTTTTTCTCCGTCAGACGGGCACGTTTTGAAGGTCTTTCGGCACCGGCCTCGACAGATCTCCTTTTCAGAGTCTGGTGATTATTGGTTTGTGATTCTACCATGTTATACATATGTTAGCACGATCTTGAACAAACCAATAAAAAAACCAACCTTGAAACTGCTCTCTTGAAGGTTCCTGCGCCAACAATTCGATAGGACCGGATTTTGGCAGATGCGTTTGTGAGATATCTCTAACGGGATGAGAGGTCTTTGGGTCAGTTGGCAACTGCTCGAAAAGGGATTGAGGCTTGCAGCTGGCTTCCGAGTTATTAAGCTTCGATATAGAGCGTAATTTTGCATCCAGGCGGGAGCTTTGTCTGCGTGGTACTACACTCAATGTCAATACCCTCGCAGTCATCAACGAGATGACCTATCCATGCTATATAACGTACTTGGGATTGTTTGATGTGAGTCTGACTGCAGTCGCAGAGGAGCGCGAGGCTTACAGATTCGCGTAGATCGCAGCTTCATGATGGACTTGGGCAATTGTAGATAAAATGTGTTGATAAGTGGAGTTTGGTTCGCTGTCAAAAACAGGCTGGTTTTCAGGAATGAATCACAATTAGCCACCACAGAGAAACTTGGTCAGTGCACGAACAGCAATGAAAGGCTGTAGCAACCAACCCCTTATTATTATTTATTAACCAACTCTGACCTCTATTTAAAATTATTTTATCCATCTACTTGAACTTTTCATCAACATCTACTAAAAAAAGGCCACCAAAACATCAATACAACAACAAAATGGTTCAATCCAGTTCAGAAATCATACAAGACAATCCATCAGTTCAATCCAGTTCAGAAATCATACAAGACAAACCATCGGTTCAATCTAATTCAGAAATCATACAAGCCAATCCAATCGGCAAATATTTGGACCAGTTTCGCGTATCGTTTGACATCTTCTCTCAATCCCTTGATACTATCAGTTATACAGGTACTATTTTCATCGTCTAAACTTTGAATATTGCTTATTCTAACTATTATTTAGATCTTGAGGAGGTCACTTTGTATCTCTTAACAGTATTAAAAAGTCTTACAGCATGCCGTCTACTCCGTTCAAGAACAAGCAACCAAAATCTACATCGCGATTTAACGAAAGTTGTAGGAGCTATTTATTCCAAGCGCTTCGATCTCAATCTTGTCAAACCTCTTCTACATGCCGTTTTTGCCAGGAAACCCGATCAAGAGATATGGGATCATGTTTATAAAGTTGTTACCGAATCCACTCCACCTCCGCGATCGATTGTGTCTTCCCTTCAGCAGACACCACAGTCTCATATCACAAGTAGCATAGTGAATTCTCCTGAATATCGGGCGAATATGGACAGCCTATTGAAACGTGAACTTGGCCTACTATATGTTGATGTTCCCCAATTTCACAACAAGTTTTTTGGGAATGTGGCACAGCTTGGCACAACTTCTGAGGCCTTTCTAAAGGAATGTAATGCAGGAAATGATCCAGCTTTCCGTGGAGGATGGGTTAAATGGCCTAGCGACGCAACAGAGAGTAATGTTCTTAAATGGTTGACCGAAATCATCGAGAAGCTGGCAGAATTCGCAAAGGGCTACAGGCCAGCCCCAACACGAAGGACTGTAGCAGAACCCTATAAGCCGGTTCCAGGTTCGACTGCAACGCGGAAATTAGATATCGGTTTTGTGAACAATATCCACAATGATACAAAATACAGTTGGTCGCGAATCCTCATACCGGGAGAGCTAAAGAGCAACAAAAATGCTGAATTGGAAGCACGACTTGATCTTGGGAGGTATGCAAGGGAAGTATTTTGTGCTCAAGAAACTCGTCGTTTTGTTTTAGGCTTTACTCTTTGCGAATCTTTCATGAGAATATGGGTATTTGATCGACTTGGCGGGATTGCATCAGAAAACTTTGATATCAATAAAGAAGCGCTTCTTTTTGTATCTACGATTCTTGGATTTCTCTGGATGAATGAGGAAGAACTTGGTTTTGATCCTACAATCAAGACAGCAAACGGCCAACGCTTTATAGAGATTGAACTGGAAAATCGGAAAGAACGTATTATCATTGACAAACTGATAATGCGGGCAAAGTGTATAGCAGGTCGTGCAACAACATGTTGGAAGGCTTATTCTGAACGAGATCCTTTGATACCTCTTGTTATCAAGGATTCGTGGCAGTACCCTGAACGTGATGAAGAAGGAGAGTTGCTTTGTGAAGCAACCAAAAAAAAGGTAGTTAATATTGCTCGCTACTATCATCACGAAACTGTCCGAATACTTGATACAAACGATGATGTTATTGAGAATATCCGGAAGGGATTGGATATTACAAAAGCATCAAACTATTCGAGAAAAAACTCGATCGGTCTTCAAAATTTGGATTCGGTTGGCCCTTTAGGCAATACTGGTCAGAAACGATCGTCAAGCCAGACTAGCACGCTTATGCCGCCCCCACCCAGCAAACGATCGCGTACAACGTCCTCTTCATCAATTCGAACTAAAATCAATAGTGAGAAATCCCTACATCGCACTCGATCCCGTTCAAGGTCCTCTTCAGCATTTCCAACCAAGGCCGATAGTGAGAAGCCCCCAAATCGGGTGCATCGGCGAGTTGTTCTTGGTGATTGTGGAGAAGCTATACACGCAGCAAGCTCCCGAAAAGCTTTGCTTACTGCTTTAGAAGGTTGTATAGAAGGACATGAGTCCTTATACAACGCTGGCTTTCTCCACAGAGATATCTCGGTTAACAATTTGATGATCAACGAAGACAAAGATAATCCTTCATGGCCTTCGTTCTTGATTGACCTCGACCTAGCTATCAAAAATGATCGAGTGGGTTCCTCGGGCGCAAAGGGGATCACTGGTACAAGAGCATTTATGGCAATCGGGATTCTTATGGGCGAGGAACACAACTTTATGCATGATCTTGAATCGTTCTTCTGGGTACTCTTTTGGATATGCATCCACTACGATGGGCCAGGCAGGTCTATTTACAAATCCCGATTTGATAAATGGAACTACGACGCAAATATGGACCTGGCTCTTTATAAAAGAGGTGCAATCAATGATGAAGGAGATTTTATCAAGGAGGTAGAAGCGGAATTTACACCATACTACAAGCCGTTAATCCCGTGGGTTAATAAATTAAGAGATGTGGTATTCCCACAAGGTAAGAGGTGGGCTAGGAAGGACAAACACCTTTATACTTCGATGAGGAACATCCTTAGCGAAGCTCGGAAAAGCCATGAGATATAAGATATGTAATGTAATTCGGAAAGCTTAATGGAATAGAGATTACTGCAAAGAAGTGGTGGGTTTCAAGCAAAGCTGTAAAATATTATAGCAGAGAAAATCTAAGTTATTGAAACTAAACTGAGTCCGAATATAAAACTACGTAATAGCAGTAACATTCTCTTAATCATGTATGTGTTAGAGGTTTAGGCCTACTCCTAGGAATCATTTTAATATTCGAATTGTATAGATATTTATCACCTTGTTCGATATATACTCTCTTACTATACATAAAACAGAGAACTATAAGAATATATAAAAAATACATTTTTTATTTAATTTAATAATGATAATAATTAGTAAACGAATTCCTTTTCCTTCGCTCTTCCAGCGAAGAAACATGAAACATGTGACTGCGCGTTAGCAGCCGCGAAGTTCGGATAATTTGTTGTCGCGTCGACCTTTGTTCTGAACACTCACCTCACTCATTTGACATTAGCTACACTTTTTACAAAACAACATCTTCACGGCTTTAGAATTGCATATTACCTTGTTTGCATGAGAATCTAGTACTCACTTCAAATTCCAAGCAATTGCCACAGCATCGGCTCTACAATTTCTTTATTTGCTTTCTTTTGCCTTCGCATGCTCTATTGTCCTTGTACCTTCAATCCGATCGACCAATCCACCTTACAAAATGCCTCCTGCCATGGAATGCGGAAATCCGCTTCTTCTCAAATGGCTTCAAGAATGGGTTGTCGAGGCACAGGAACGAGGATATAAATCTCTCCCCACCCTCAAGAAAGCCCGCGATTCGATGAAAGTATGTCCTATGCGATTTGACCATCCCAGTCAAGCAGTGTGCTTGAATGGACTTGGAGAAGGTCTTGCTAAGAGATTGACGGAAAGTCTTGAGAAATATTGCGATGAAATGGGTATTCCTATGCCGAAAAAGCCGAGGGGCAAAAAGAGAATTTTGGCTGCTGTCGATGGGGAGGAAAATGGCGGGGAACCTGTTACACCTTCACCCTCACCAAAGAAAAAGAGGAAGACGAAGCCTTATGTTCCGAAATTGAGGTCGGGTGGTTATGCTATATTATTGGCTTTATCAACGCAACCAAGGGATAGCAGGATTGGAATTACCAAGGATGAAATCATCACATTAGCAGAACCTCATTGCGAATCCTCTTTCACGGACTTACGAGCAGGTGAATTCTACACAGCGTGGAATTCTATGAAAACTTTAATTAACAAAGACTTTGTCTACACAAAAAAGAATCCCGCAACAAGATATTATCTCACAGATGAAGGATGGGATCTTGTTAAAAGCATCAAAGCTAGCGGTGACCCTAGTTTAGGACGAGCACATGATTTTCAACCTGCTGTACCGGGTCCATCCAGAAAGGCAGCAAGGAATCGAGATGAAGACTCAGATTCCGAACTCGAAGAAATCGAATCTCCATCCCGTTCACAAACCCAGACAGACCCCAACATTCCCGAAATTCCCGACGGAGATACCATAAGCATCCCAACCTTCGAGCCCATCATCCTTCGCCCCGGCACTTTCACCGTCGAACTCATTCTCGACAACCGCGAAATAGCCAGCAAAAATGACCGCGATGGATTCACGAATCAACTCACAGACATGGGAGTCCCACACTCGGTCCGCGCTCTCCCGCTGGGAGACTTCCTCTGGGTTGCTCGAGTCCGCGAAGATAAAGCCAAGTGGCTCAATCTCGGAGAATCGAACCTAATAATGCTCGATTACATAATGGAACGCAAACGTCTTGATGATCTAATCGGTTCTATAAAAGATGGTCGGTATGAGGAACAAAAGTTCCGCCTCAAGAGATCCGGCATCACAAATGTGAAATACCTCATCGAGCAGAAGAAAGTCGATCCGCATGTTATGGATCAATGGGGCGATGCAATCACCACCTCGATTGCAAAGATGACGGTTCAAGATGGAATCCAAGTCAAGCAAACCCTCGGCCTAGGCGAAAGTCTCCGGTACATCGAGCGCATGACGACACTCCTCAAGAAACTATACGAAGAAAAGCCACTCCATATCATTCCGACCCGGGTTCTCACTTCTAAGAACTATCTTCCATTAATGGAACATCTCAGATCCACTCCCCGTCTACGAGAAAAAGAATACAACATTGAATTCGATGCTTTCGCCGCCCTATCCCACAAATCCCAAAACCTCACGCTGAAAGATGTTTTCCTCAAGATGCTCATGAGGACGAAGGGGGTTTCGGCGGTCAAGGCGATTGAGATTCAGAAGAGGTGGGCTACTCCTATTGTTTTCTTGGAGGCGTATGGGAATGTCACCGAAGGAGACGATGAGGGGAATGGCGCCGGGAGAGGAGCAGGGGGGACCGGACAGCAGAAAGCCCAAATGAAAGGAAAAGGCAAAGGACCAGCCGTCATACACGATCCGGAAGAAATAATCAAGAAGAGAGAGAGGGAATTGGTATCGAGGGAGATTGGTGGGTTGGTGGGTAATAAGAAGGTGCAGGGGGCGG
>NGKJ01000001.1:172989-220104 GCA_002162495.1 Myriosclerotinia curreyana
GGGGGTGGATTGAGGATGAATGAATGATGAATGATTGGGGGAAGAAGTTTTGTATGCTCTTTGGTTTTTTGTTGCCAGGTTTGGAGAATGGGCTCGTTTGGGTTTGGGGGTTTTTGGGGAATATTGGGTTTTGATAAGGCGGACGCCAGAGGAAGAGAAAAGGAAAGAAAAGAAAAGGGGTGGTGTTTATTGCGTGGGCTTGAGTTGATGATTGATTGTCTTGGGCGACCTACCTACCTGGTAGCTTCTTTTGTACAAATACAGATACAGATATAAATACTCGAGTATAAGATTCACATATATTAGATATTAAACATAAAATACAAAACATAAAATATAAAACATCCCAATAAAAACAGCACGCACCATACAAAATCCATCGCATATCCAAGAGACAAGAGAGTTAAGTAAGTATATGGGAAGGATGAAAATTCGGAAAGCAAAGCTCTATATAAACTTTTCTTCAAGTTGCATACCTAGGTGGGTAGGTAGGTAATTAGCCAAATAGGTATGTATATATTTTATATTTTTATATCTTTTATTAATCTCGATACAGCATCACAGCACCACAGGAGGATAAATTCCAACCTCCAACCCACCATACCTCAAGTTCCAGCTCCCTTCATCGTTGCACATTTAACAGACTAGGATGAGGATGAGGATGAATCCAAATTTCAATCTCAATTTCAACCCTCAAACCTTAGTAGCATAAGCATGAATACAAATTTTCATTTAGTTTGTTTGAGGTACAAGATATAAGATACAAGATGCAAGATACATTCATTCGCATAGCCCATCGCCCATCGCCAATCAAACAGAAATTGCATCACGGCCTAGGCTATTATATATGCCCTCAAGCGTATCGAGAGCCAAAGTTGGTCTCGACTAGATTTCACCGTTCATTTCACATCAAGTGCGTGTGGAAAATCATGTTGGCTTTTATGGCTCTTCATTGCATTCGGATATTATCAACTGACGGTAGATGGCCAACTGGTTGCTTTGCGCTACATTGCAATGCTAATCTCAAGATCTTCAGCCATTTCTAAGATCTTGTTATTCCCATCCATTCATTTTATCTTGAATGGAGTCCATGTTTGACGCCCAAGGAGATTCCTAGTTCAGTTCATCATAGATATATCAAATCATCTCTTGATTGATAAGTAAGAGAGTCAAATTCCCCAAAGAAACTGCGCTCTCAGCCGCGAAAGTTCCTTCTCCCTTCAACACCCCCGGTATTTTGAATAGCTCATTAGCACATCTTATACTCGGCACCTCCTTCACATTGTCTCAATGGGTCTGTAGTCTCCAATTTATACTGAATCTTAACGTCCAAATCTCTTGGGTTCTTCTCGTTTGGCTTGTTGTCGAGTTGACCAACGATTTGCTCTCCTTGCTCAACAGTCAAAACTTCTCTCAAATAAAATACGGTTTGTTTCCAGTGAGTATATTTGGTGTGAGGTCCAGTGCTGAATCTAATAGGTTTATGGCAGGCGGTGAAATCGATATCGAACCAAGCGATGAGAGCGTGGATGAAATCATTGCGACGGACATCGAGTTTGAATGGGGAGGAGAAAGCGAGATCTGCCTTGGTACAGGTGTAAAGGTCGAGAGTAAGGACTGGAGTGGGGTCGGTTACAACAGCCTTGATCTCGACGGTATCGACCAGAGGTTCGGTAAGAGCGGTGGCTTTGAGAGGGGAATAATCGAACCCGTAAACGTTATCCCAGACTTTCAGAGGTTAGTATGCGAAAGTTGTGAAGAAATCATTGGTGATGTGGGAATTCCCCAAAACTTACATCCAATCTTCTCATCCTTATATTCACCATCCTCAATACCAGCCATAAAAATAGTAGCCTTATCTGGGAAGATCAAACCATTTGGCGCAAGGTACTTGTCTCTAGCATAGAGAACGGTATCCAACATGGATTCATAGAGCAAGAAGTATCCCATCCATTCCGAGATGATGATATCAACCTTTGGGAATGGAAGTTCGACCTCCTCCATCTTTCCTTGAAGTAATGTAATCTTATCGGACATGCCATTGACTGCGACAATCTCACGGGCTTTCTCGATGATGGTGGACATATCGACACCGATAACGTGTTTGGCACCAGCCTTGACGGCGAACCTTTCATAGTGTCAGTTTTTCTATGCTTGAAGATGATCGAGTGGGAAAACCGTACATGCTGAGAATGGAGGTACCGCATCCTACATCGAGAACAATCTTATCCTTGAAAAGATGCTTATTTTGTACGATGGCATTCATGTATGATCGAGTACGGACTTCATCTTTCTATTTTGATTGTTAGCAGGCGGGGTAAAGGTTTTGAAACGGGGAGCAGTTTGTTTTGCTTCCAAAGGTTACATACCAACATCTCTTCGTGGATGCCTTTATGTATGGATTAGCATTTTCCTTGATATATGATCAAATCATTTTGCATACCATGATGGTTGTAACTATTTCGCCGATTAGTTATAAACAGAAAGCTATAAACAGACCTTATCGTCCGAGAGCTGGATAGAGCAAGGCTAGAATTTTACCTGTTGAAGTAATGAGCCTCAGAATGCTCCAATCCCTTCATTGGGTCGTCGGCCATGATTATGGATTGTGCTTAAAGGTTAAAGGTACCACAAAAGATAAGGAGGAGAGAAAGAAGGAGAGAAAGGAGGGGAAAGGGGGCGGGGGAAAGGAGTAAATGTGGTGGTGGTGGTACCGCCGGTAGAGTAGGTAGAGAGTTTATGTTTGATGTATCTTACTAAAAAGTATTTGGGGAGGGGGTCGAGATTTCGAAGAAGTCAGGATTTTTTTCTCGCGAGCGGCCGTAATTCTGCCACCGCCTACTATTTTAAGGAAGAGAGGTTATGTATTAATTACTCTATAATTTTATAATCTTTATAATCTATTTATTATATATTTTAAAATTTAGAATATAAAATTTAATAGTTAATAGTTAATAGTTAATAGTTAATAGTTAATAGTTAATAGTTAATAGTTAATAATTAAATAATTTTAATATCTTTATAAGTATATTTATTATATATTATTTGTTTTATTATTTACTTAGTATGTTTATGTTTATTACTATCTAAGTGCATTGCTTACCTAATCCTACCTACCTACCTAATTATACTTTTGGCTCGGGTTACACTAACTAATTGGAGTTCTTTGTCATCGGAAAGTCGGAGCTTGAGACCTGAGATGAGTCTTTCACTCCTCCAACTCCATCTCCCAAATAATCAAACTTTGGTAAAGAAGTAATAATTTATTACCTCTTTTTTACCTCTTACAATTTTTACTTCAATTTTCAAATTTTCAATTTTCAATTTTCGATTTCTATTTAAAATTAAAATTCTATTTCTATTTCTATTTCTATTTCTATTTCTATTTCTATTAATAAATTTTCTGCTGAGTAATACCTTAGTAACTTACCCCACCAAGCGAAAAAGTACTAAGTAATAGTTCTTGATCCAAACCACTACGCCAAAAAAACACAACTTATACCACAAATACCCAAATCAAAGAATTGAAAATTCCTCATCTTCTTCAACACCCAACTCAACTTCAACTCCATCCATCAAATCTTCCAACCAATACTTTCCATCGAAACAATTATTACCCATCACCATCACGTGTAGTAATTAATAGGAGACTTAAACGATATATACTTTTGCGACAACGAGAATCAATTCCATCTTGCTTTTGCTTGGAAGGGGAAAAAAAAAAAGATAATATCGCGGGGTAGAGGGGTAGAAAGAAGGGTGTCAATTTTCAATTTCCATTTCAATTCATCAATTCATCAATTCATCAATTCATCAAAATCTCATCATCACAATGCCTCCACGTCCAAAGGCACCGGCTCAACGCCCAAATAACCCCAACCCCCTTAGGAATATGAAGCCAATTAAAGCTCCTACCGCTCTCTCACGAAAGGCTGCCATGAGTGTCGCAAGAGGCAAAGGCAAACCACGACCAGCCTGTCCAAATCCACAATGTAATAAACCTCAAATCGAGGAGGGTGTATGTCACAACTGTGGTACCGTCGTTGATGATTCAAATATTGTCGCCGAAATTCAATTCGGAGAAAGTAGCAGTGGGGCTGCAGTCGTTCAAGGAAGTCATGTTGGCGCCGATCAAGGTGGTGCAAATACTTTGGGTCCTGCCTTTAGAAGAGCTGGTGGTGGTGGTGAAAGTAATAAGGAAAATACTCTTCGTGAAGGTCAGTACTGACGAGAGACCCCCTATTACCCTATGCTCAATGCTAATAATTTATAGGGAAACGTATCATGCAAGCTTTAGCAAATCAACTTGGCATCTCAGAGAATATCGTCGGCGTTGGTCATCAAATCTTCAAACTTGCATCAATGAATAATTTTATTCAAGGTCGAAGAACAGATCTTGTTGCAGCGGTTTGTTTGTACAGTGCGTGTAGAAAAGAGAAACCATGCAGAGTCATGCTTATTGATTTTGCCGATAAATCACAGGTATGAGAAGAAAAATCGTTCAGATCATTACATCTTTACTGACATATATAGGTTAATGTCTTCACACTCGGTCGATATTTCAAAGCCCTTCATAAACAAATCTCGTTGGCTACAGATGGTATATTACCAGTTCTTCCGGAAGATTTGATCTGGAAATTTGCTTCCAAGCTCGAATTCTACGAACAAACCGAAAAGGTCGCCGACGATGCAATTCGTATGGTTCGAAGAATGAGTTTGGATTGGATGGTCATGGGAAGAAGACCTTCGGGTGTTTGTGGTGCTTGTTTAATTCTAGCGGCACGAATGAATAATTTTCGTCGAACAGTCACCGAAGTTGTTTATGTCGTCAAAGTCACAACTGCAACGATCCAAAAACGTTTGGAAGAATTTAAGAGAACGCCAAGTAGTGCGCTGACCGTTGAAGAGTTTCTTAACAACGAGTTCTTAGAATCTGCTCACGACCCTCCTTCCTTCTACCAAAAGTCCGAAGCCTATCTCAAAGAAATGGCCGAGAAGAGCAAGAAGCGTAAACGCAAGGGCAAAACAAGCGAGACTAATGCCGAAGAAGGTGATTCTAGCGAAGAAAATGATGGAAGCAACAAGAGACAAAAATCGACATCTGGAACTCCTGTACCACCAGCGGAAGTTCGACGTGATGCTGATGGATTTGTTATTCCCGCTATTCCTTCCCCCAAGAACCAAAACATTGATCCCCAACTTCTGGATGATGCCATTGAAGATGAATCCGGCACATCATTCACCAGACTTGTTGCCGAATTTGGTGATGTTGAACCTGTTGATGAAGCAGTCGCCGACGAAGTTGCCGATGAAGTCGCCGAAGCCACCGGTTCCCCCAAGAGAGGACCTGGTCGCCCAAGAAACGATGAACCTGCTCCCGAAATGCCAGCGGAATGGCTCGCGGTAGAAGATGAACTCGAGCAACAAATCACAGAAATGGTTTCCGACCCACATACTCAAGAACACGCAATTAGTTTCGCCAAAGCCCAAAAGAAAGCACACTATCATCTTCTCCTTCAGGAAACCTTACATCCACAAAAGCACGTTAGTATGGATACTCATATTGGTGAAGATGAATTTGCCGACGATGAGGAAGTCATAAATTGCGTACTACCTGATGCGGAGGTCGCTAAGAAAGAACAAATCTGGCTTAATGCAAATAAAGACTGGCTTCGCAAACAACAACAAAAGGATTTTGAAAAGAGAAAGGCAGCTATGGGTCCACCCAAAGCCACCCGACAGAGAAAAAAGAAACCAAGAATCGGAGAAGGTCAAACTAGTGCTGCTAGTACACCAGCAGAGGCGGCTGTCAATGCCATGAAGGAGAGAAGTTGGAGTAAGAAGATCAACTATGAAGCTATTAGAGATATCTTCAAGACGGTTGGAACGCGATCCGGTCCGGGTAGTCAGGCTACGAGTAAGGTTACAAGTAGAGCTGGATCTACTGTTCCTGATTCGGTGGCCGGTAGTGTTGTAGATGGTGATGAGGTGATTGTTGAGGAAGAGGGTGAGGGTGAGGTTGATTGGAGAGGTGATGCAAATGGTCATGGTCACGGTGATACTTATGAAGAGGGTAATTATGATGATGATGAGGGAATGGGTATGGGTGATATCGATGAGGATGAGTTGTATGGTTGAATATGGGCAGTACGTACCTCACCATATCAAAGCAAGTGGAGGTGAGGGAAGAGAGGAGAAAAAGGGATGCATGCTCGATTTTTGCACATAAATCATGGATGGCGTATTTGGGTATCCGCACATTTGGGATATTTCTATATATCACAGGACGTTGGGAGAGGACGTTTGGAGTTTTCTCTTCACATTGGTTCTGCATATCAGGTTGGGATACAGATACCATCGAGAGGTTTTCTGGGCGTTTCCATGTAAGAGTGTATCATACTTTTTGGCTAGGAAAAGAAAGAAAGAATTATACTATTTTAAAATTGAAATATAATATGTGTGCAGACTGAAGTATGAATGGATGAGTGAGTGAGTTTTGGGCATTGGGCATTGGGAATTGGGAATTAGACCTGAGCTGCTGGGGTAACAAACATCTTTCTGCAAAAAAAGAGAAAATCTGCGTGTGATAAGTATAAGTATAAGTATAAGTATGAGTATAAGTACAGTAGAAGAAGGTATGTTCATCCTACACGGATTGCTAGTCGACTGTCGAGGTGATGCAGTGGTCTTGTATATATACTAGGTAGGTGGCTAAGTAGATAGTTATAAGTACTGTAACGAATCACGCAAATCTTCAATGTGGACGGCCCCACGTTGAGGCTTTCATTTGAGCTACAGTACAGTACGTTTTGCAGGTTTGGGTGGTGTTTTTTTTTCCATACTATATATACCATACCCATCTCCATCTCCATCTCCACATGCCCAAGAAGCTTCATCGAGAGATAATTTGATATAAAATAAACTGACCAAGTGATAATTTGAAGCGGGGATCGATGAAATGTATTCAAGTAATACCTAGGTAATAGACGATTGGAAATCCAAGCGAACTTTTATTCCCCAGTGTAGATTTCTGCAGCTTTCAGGCTTCCCACTGCACCTCTACCTGCACCTGCACCTGCACCTGCATTTCCACCTGCATCTCTAATCTAGCATAGAGTAAATGATAGCCCATCTCATCTCGTCTCATCTTATCTTATCTCATCTCATCTCCCTGTTTCTTGCTTCGGAAGATAAGGTAAATACCTCAGGATCCATGCATGCATCCGACCCCGTCATGCTCAAAAACGAAGATGTGATAATGAGAATGAGAATGAGAATGAGAATGAGAATGATATAATCCTCTCCCCAACCCCAATCCCAATCCCAATCCCAATCCCAATCCCAATCCCAATCCCAATCCCAATCCCAATCCCAAGGTATCCCAATCCCAAGGTATCACCATCCATCACTACTGTATTGTATGATATCACCAAACCGAACATGGCGAGCAGAGAAGCCTTGATTATCTGGATTTTGATAAGTGTAGCGGGTGTATGCTGGAGGGAATATGGAGGGAGAAAAAAGAGAGAGGGGGGAAAGAGAGGAGAGAGAAGGGAGAGAGGAGAGTGGAGTTGTGTAATGCTTATGGAATAGTTTGATAATAGTGCGTATAGAGTACAGATAGTCAGGAAACCAGCGGGGGAAGATATTTCAGGGGGGAGAGGGGGGCTGGACAGAGAGTGGAATTTTATTTTTTTAAATTGATAAGGATGAGATATTTTGGTAGAGAAGACGCTTCGAAGACTGACGGGGCAAGGTAGCGAGCGCACTAGCTTGGTGTTACGAGGGCTTGAATATAGGTAGATATGGATAATTTTTATAGTAAATTATCTTGCCAATTTCCTTTTCTATCTCATAATCCCACTAAAGGACACTTATCCCCGATTCACTTCACTCGATAATGCATCTTCCACGCTCCATCTTCCATCTTTCATCTTCCAAATCGACCATGGAATATTGGGGTAACAATTTAACAGGATGATATGAAAATGGAGAACCATTTACGAGGAGTTCCAGCTCTAAAAAAAAAGTGCATGTATCAAATAGTGGAGGAATGGGTGAAATTTCAACCGTGGTTATCAAGTAGATGGAATATAAAATAACAACAAAATCGGTACGTGACAAGCGGATGAAAAGAATCATCAGCTCATGCTTTTCCCACTTAACGAGGAACTAGAAACTACCTTTTTCGCAAATACAATACCTGCACGAATAATGTGAGCCCAGGATTAGCTTGATTAACCATACTGGATATGTACCGAGAAGACAAATGATGTAGACACCATACACATACACCAGGTAATGAATATGGAAGCAAATCAGTCAGGAACTAATTTCATGGTTTTAGACATCTTACATTCTTAAGCTCATTCTCCTTTTGCTTCATGCCCAGCCTTGGCCAAATATATGCTCCGGTGTTGTAATCTTACCAGGCCTTAACCCACCCAGTTAAGCGGGAATAATTCGCTCCAAAACGCCATAAAAGTATTAGACTAATTCCCAAAATCACATCTTACAACTTCGTATTGTCTTTCCACACGGACCTACTTCTTCGGCAAAGCAGGCGGACCCATTTTTCCAGCTCCCGAATCAACTTTCTTGGGAGGTGGTCCCATGCTGTGATCACCACCACCATTACCAACTTGAGTAAAAGTTCCACCCTTAAACCATTTATCTTCTTCTGCTGCCCTCTTTCTCTTCATTTCTGCTACCCTCTTTGGATCTACCAACTCCAGTCCCTGTACTGGCGTAAATGCCAAACTACTAGCAGTTCCAGCGCTGGCTCCAGTACTAGTACTCAACCCTCCTACACCCGATGCTCTTAAGCCTTTACCCCTTAGATCTATATTGCCAGCTGATTGACCAAATCCTCTAAGCGAAGAGGTAGAACCACTCATAGGGGTCGAGGTACCCCATCCCTTGTTTTTGGCGGAGAGCTTGGCTTTAGTACGTTGATCTATTTGGATATTTCGGATGCGTCCATCGTTGCTTTGACCGATCATACCCATACCCTTAGTTGTATCACCGGTACCATAACCAACTTCCTTCTCCTCTTTTCCGAAAGCCATTCTGTTTTGTGCTTTTCTCAAATCTGTCATAGCGGTTGCAGCCTTAGCCAGTCGAGCACGTCGACCACCACGTTTTCGTGCGGGTTTATCATCTGGAGCCGGCAAGGCGCGAGCACCTTTATTTGGAGGTGGCTCGGTCAACTTTTCGAGTCGAGTGATACATTGTTCTTTTAAATCTTCGCCAGTCGATCCATCGGGACTGTTATGAACGCGGTCAACTCGTGCGGCTAGGACAACTTTGGCGGAAACAATGCGCATGGCTTGTTTTTTGAGATCATTGGGAATGCCTTGAATGATAGGGGAGTGGTAGAGAAATCCTTGTTGGCGAACTCCAACATTGGTAGCAAACCCAGTCCCAGATGATTTGTTGGAACCTAGGGGAGGAAGATTGCAAGCGGGCGTCTTGGCTAAACCTGTTAAACCTCCGGCGAAATTGAGTAATTGGGCCGCCGTTAAAGATCCAATGAGAGCTGTAAGGTTTGGGGCAAATAAGTTCATACGCGATTGGACATAATCAGTCAAGGTCTTCTTCGCTCTATCTAGTGCGAGTGTCATGTCACAAGCACGAAGCACTCTTTCGAGTTCCTGTGGTGACATTTCTCGTCCCTTCGTAGTGGTTGCTTCGACCGTAACAATCATGACAGATGGTCCGTCTAGAACAGATCTCAGTGTAGCACCGAGTCGGTTGTCCTTCGATGTTTGAAGTGTCTTAATATTTTCTGAATCCATAGGTCCATTTCCAATGATGGTGACGACTTTAGCATAATCCAAAGGATTGGTGACCAAGGTTTCCAGCTCCGGGAATCGAATCGAATAGTGATCTCGTATGAACTTATGTACTAGGATGATTTCGCTATCAATAGATGTCGACAGAGTATTTGCTTGTGTCAATAAATGATATTCTGGGTTGTCTTCGACCGAGCCAACAAAAGTCGTCTGTTTATCGGGAGGTAACGATTGAAAATGTGCGATTTTCTGTCAAGTCGGGTGGAGAGTCAGGACTAGGACACGAAAGAGTAGATGTAAACCATAGGTCTTCAAGTTGAGCAGGGGGGAGAAGAGAATATGACTGACCTCTAAAACTGGCTCCAACGTTTTCATCAAGCCTGCCACACTGCGCACATCATCTACTCCACCAAGTTGCATCTTTTCAACTTTTGCTTTCGTCGCCTCCTCATCATCTGCAGCATCGATAGCACCGCTGGCCATTCCCACCATCTCATCATCTTCGTCGACTGCCTCTTCATCGCCATCGAGCTCCATTTCACTTGCGCCTGAGAGTCCTGTTGCGTTCCCATTCATGCTAAGGGCGACCTCTTCAGGGTCGGCGAAAAGGTGTGCATTGTCCTCTCCTTCACCTTCGGATCCAGAATCCTCAAAGTCCTGCAATAATTCATCTGCGAGGGTCGACATATTAACGTGCTATTATTGGATTTGGTTCGCGCGTGAATGTGGCCGGAGAAAACCAATGCAAGAAAGAGCTCAAGGTCAAGCTCGGAGCGGCGGCCGCTAGCGCATGTGTAGCATGATTACTAATCCTCATTTTTGATCATCGCGACACCTTCATGACTTGAACGCGAAACCGATTTGCGCCAACTGTTTCTTCAAGAAATCAAATTCTGCCATCATGGAGTTGAGTCGCGGGCCTCCAAAGGTCAAAAATAAGGCCGCCAGTGCCATTCAAATCTCCGCAGAACAACTTCTACGAGAAGCTGTTGATCGTCAAGAACCAGGACTTCAAGCACCAACTCAGCGGTTTGCTGATCTCGAAGAACTTCATGAATTCCAAGGCAGGAAGCGGAAAGAGTTTGAGGACTATGTGCGGAGGAATAGGATTAATATGAACAATTGGATGAGATATGCGCAATGGGAATTGGAACAGAAGGAATTCAAACGAGCACGATCCGTATTTGAAAGAGCATTAGATGTCGACTCGACATCCGTCACATTATGGATTCGATATATCGAGGCGGAAATGAAATCGCGGAACATCAATCATGCCAGGAATTTATTGGACCGCGCGGTAACCATTTTGCCTAGAATTGACAAGTTATGGTATAAATATTGTTATATGGAAGAAATGCTTGGTAATATTCCGGGTACACGACAAGTCTTCGAGAGATGGATGTCTTGGGAACCGGATGAGGCAGCTTGGAGCAGTTATATCAAATTGGAGAAGAGATATGGGGAATTTCAACGAGCTAGGGAAATCTTTCAACGATTTACTATGGTACATCCTGAACCAAGAAATTGGATCAAATGGGCCAGATTCGAGGAAGAGTATGGAACTAGTGATTTGGTTAGAGAGGTATTTGGGACAGCTGTTGAAGCTTTGGGTGACGACTTTATGGATGAGAGGCTCTTCATTGCATATGCGAGATTTGAAGCGAAGTTAAAGGAGTACGAACGTGCAAGAGCTATTTACAAATATGCTCTAGATCGTATGGCACGATCGAAGTCCATTTCTCTGCACAAGGCTTATACGACTTTCGAGAAACAATTTGGTGATCGTGAAGGGGTGGAAGATGTGATTATCTCTAAGCGCCGAGTCCAATACGAGGAGCAGGTGAAGGAAAATCCTAAAAATTACGATGCATGGTTCGACTATGCTAGATTGGAAGAAACCTCTGGGGATGTCGATCGAGTTCGAGATGTTTACGAAAGAGCTATTGCTCAAATTCCACCTACCCAGGAGAAGAGACATTGGAGGCGTTATATATATTTATGGATTTTCTATGCCGTTTGGGAGGAAATGGAGTCGAAGGATGTTGAGCGAGCGAGACAGATCTATCAAGAGTGCCTGAAATTAATACCCCACAAGAAATTTACATTCGCTAAGATATGGCTCATGAAGGCTCAATTCGAGATTCGACAACAGCAACTACAAGCCGCGAGAAAGACTTTAGGACACGCGATCGGATTGTGTCCGAAAGATAAGCTTTTCAAAGGCTATGTTGAGCTAGAGATCAAGCTTTTCGAATTCGTGAGATGTCGCACTCTTTACGAGAAACATATCGAATGGAACCCAGCTAATTGTCAAGCCTGGATTAAATTCGCTGAACTCGAACGAGGTTTAGATGATTTGGAACGAACTCGTGGGATCTTTGAATTAGCAATTAGTCAACAAGTTCTAGATATGCCGGAATTACTATGGAAAGCCTATATTGACTTTGAGGAAGAAGAAGGCGAGTATGACCGCACTAGACATCTATACGAGAGATTGTTGGAGAAGACGGATCATGTGAAGGTCTGGATCAGTTATGCACATTTCGAAATCAACGTTCCGGATGACGATGAGGAAGAAGAGACTGAGGAAGATGAGGAGAAACCAGTTAGTGAGGCTGCAAAAACACGCGCAAGGAAGATCTTCGAACGTGCTCTTAAGAGCATGAAAGATAAGGATCTCAAAGAAGAGGTATGTCATATGCTAACTGTAATTTTTCTGGCCCAACATCTAACAACTTTACAGCGTGTTTCTCTCCTCAATGCTCACCTCTCCTTCGAACGTACTCATGGTACAGAGGAAGATATTGAGAAAGTACAGAAACAAATGCCGAGAAAGACGAAGAGAAGAAGAAAGCTTGATGACGATAGTTATGAGGAATATGTTGATTACGTTTTCCCTGCCGACGATGAGCAAACGAAGAAATTGTCGAATTTCTTGGCAATGGCTCAAAGTTGGAAGCAGGCTGGTGGAACGATTAGCGGTGGTGGAGACCAGAATGGAGAGTAATAAGGGCTTTGCGAGAGCCCTGAAAGGTGGTCGAAATTGTGTATGTATATCTAGGCCGTCAAAGAAGAAATCAAATGAACTGGTGGTACTTAATTTATGGTACGTTTGAACCTATTATCGAGAGTGACCTTTCCATCTGTATTTGGCTTGACTGTTCCTATTAATTTGAACACTTGAGTTTCTAACTTATCAAGGTCGAACGTTCTCTCTTCTCGACCCTAGTAAGTAGACATTTACGTTACTGGATTCAACGCATCAGAGACACAGAAAGTCTTAGTAAATTTAAAGATCTGAGAGTAATCGGAAAAGTTTCCGGATATTCACAAGACCTTCCAATGGGTTTAGTAAGACCTTATAATTAATCAATAGTAGGATTTACAATCCTTCTACTCAATCTTTCGATAACACGTTCATATTTATGTCTCTTCCCACGTTCTTCTTCCCTGTCGTTATTCATTCGTACAAAGTTCCCAAGCTCAACCCTTCAGCCACCATCAATACCTCGACACCTCTTTCTAGGACCGTACTAACACATTCCTAATGGCGCTGGAAGTCTAATCGCACAAAAGCTGTTAAACTGCGCAGAAATTGCGAGGCAGGAGACGCTGAACTAGTATGATCTGGGTGTGGATCGATAACGTATTCTTGCAGAGTGTAGTGAGCCATTACCGGTAGGTAGGCCAACAATTAGGGTTAGTGCGATCATGGGGGATGGTGAATGCCAGGAGATATTCGGCGTCAGCGGGTGTCGTGACAAGTGTTCCGGGAGCTTTCTCGAGGTCACTCTCGGTGTCCACAATTTTGGATTGCATTCGAGTCGTCTCGGTAAGCTATGAATGTATGAAATTGCTCGGAATGGGCTTGAAAGTCGGGACTGACGAGAGTGCACCTGACGATCTGACAACATGTTATATATATCCAACTAATTTGTACCCTAGGAGCAACCTTCCATATCTAATTTTCCATTCCCACAGATTCGTGAGTCTTACGCCGATTTCTTCGAGGGTTTCGGCATGCACGTCGGGACTGTGTTGCCTGCTTAATATATCAATGAGACAATACTCAGGTATCAGTATCTCCAGGGAAATATTTTCCAGCTTCCCGATGGAGGACAAGTGCTGCCTGGAACTCTCTTCATACGATGCAATAATTACCATGAAGAACCCCCATATTCACATAGCATGCTCCTCCGTCTTGGTCTTTGACCGCAACCTGGGTCCAGAATTCGGTATATTGCACCACCAAGCTTCCCCGAAGTTATTTTCGCATCCGCATTTCAACTTTCCTTGTACAGAATAAGCAGATTGCATTTACGGAGTGTCATAAGAAGGGCGAGAAACATGGCAGGGAATGCAATTGCTCACAAGCTTTCGAGATCTACCGACTGATCAGATAAGATTAGATTTTAATTAAAGTTAAAGTTATCTGACCTTCCCTTTGTCGCCGCGCTGAGTGAGCACGGAGAAGTGACCCAAAACTTCCTTCACCCTATAGTAGCGACCAGTGTACCAAACTTGGCATGCAAAGTTTCGAAAGTACCGAGAAACATTACAAAAACTTCATCAACTGAAGAATGTGGAAACTCCAAAAGGATATAAATCATGTTGTAACCCTAACAATTGGACTAATTAAAAGACTTTTCGTTGGTTCTATAGCACTACCACATTAGCTAGTGCTATGAGATACGACTACTTCGATAAGCTGACCAAAAGTTAACTTCAAACATACTTCATATCCGGTAAGCACGGAGTTTTCTGTACCTCGTTAATCGTCTCTTCTTGGGCCTCTTAGGCGGCAGGTTTTCTTTTTCTCGTTCCTCTTCTTCCCTTCGCCTTTTTAACTGCTCTTCTGGTGGTACCTCGTATTTCTGTCTTGTTTTTGGAATAACCGGTTGGCTCAAAGGAGGATCATCTCCCTGTTCTGCCCCCCCTCCTCCATATCCTCCATATCCTCCGTCATTCTCATCACTCTTATCTCCCTGTTCTGCCCACCCTCCTCCATATCCTCCGTGATTCTCATCACTCTCATCACTCTCATCAGTCTGGTCTTCTTCGCTCTCCTCACTCAAAGTTCCCCCCAGCTCGACCCATTCGAGGTACCCATTATCAAATTCTATATTTACCTCCGGCTTCGCCCATGGCTGTAGCGGGCTATACATCAAAGGTATCCTTACTTCAGCCATCGGCTTAATATGTTTCCATAACTCGTATGCGGTCCATCTCTTCTCTACATTCATCTCTCTTGGTCTTTCAAGTTCTTTGCACAGTCCTAAAGAAAGATGTGAATCAAATTGAGACCACTCCGGCTCTATCGAGAGATCATGGTATTTCTCGCCACTTTTAGGAGACACCGCGGGCCTCATCGGTGCTATGCCTGAATGTGACATTATATGCAAGCATACACCCATGCACCAAACGTCGTATTTGGTATTCATCCAAGGTTCTTCGGGTGGCTTTGTGATTGCCGACCCATAATCCTTCCAGCGAGTTTCTCCATGCGCCACATATGTAGCTTCTCCAAAATCTGCAAGCTTTACATCTGGATATGTGCCCGGCCTCCCGGAGCTTTTTAGAAATATATTGTCTAACTTGAGATCAATCACAATGATCTGGTTACGTCGGTGAAACTCCCTCTTTTCCCGATTTAATTCGTGGTCACCGTGAAGGAAAGAAAGCGCTTCCATTGACTGCATGTAGACATGCCAAATGAATGCTTCGGGTATTGCCGCGTGCTTGTATATTTTTGGCATTCCTTCTGGTGGAGATCTCGCTGGAACTAAAGAACCCCAACGTGGTTTCTCATAATACTGCTTTACGATATTTTCCAAGGTGCCCCAATCACAATACTCGAAAATATGTGCATAAAGGATATCCTCCGAAAAGCCAAAAAGTTTACCACCGCCTCGCAAATCGAAGAAAGCTTCTAAATTGCAAATGAAAGGATGACTAGAACGTATATATTGCAGATAGCATTTTGTTTCATTGAATCGTTTGGTCAACAAATGTCGTTCTCGCATTTCTTTTTCAATTATTTTGGTGGCTTCACTAGAAGGGGTAATCGGAGGCGTTCTACAAGACCAAGGAGTCAGTAATTGTCTATGAAGGAAAAATTTAGGAGAAAAACAAGAAAATAAGGAATACGGCTTAACAAATAGTGAAAACAAAAGAGTAAATTTCGACATAGGAAAAAAATCAGGTTACAAGAACAAATATTTTAGTGAACTGGGTAAGCATACAGAGCACCCATAAACTCAGGTGGTGTTCTCATCGGATCATCGTCGTCTGTTCGTAAAGCTTGAAACTTCATTGCATACTGAATTTTTGTGTCAGTATTTTCGATTAGGTACACTGCACCGAAACCGCCACGGGCAATCAAGCCTAAAAGTCCGATGTTCTCGATCGTTAATTTTGCGTTCGGCTTTCGCCATTTGTTGTGACGAATAGGTGACTCTAATTTTCGAAGAGCATGTAAATGATCTACAGCATTGGCGGCAGCCGCATAAACCTCTTTCTTACGGGCTCGCTCGAAACGTCTCTTAGCTTTTTTAGCAGATGGCCCCTTTGCCGCAGCAGCTTCCTCTGCCTCTCTAATTTCTTCAGATTCTTCTATTTCTGCCACAATGTGATCCTTTATATCGGCAGCAGCTTCCTCAAAAAGCGCCCGAAGTTCTGCTTTGGTTGGCTCATCAATTTCCTGGCGTTTTAGTATTTCCAAAACCCTGTCATTATAATCCCACTTGAAATTAGGACGTTTGTGGTTGGCCATGTTGCTCGATATCGTCTTCTGTATTTCGAAATAATGGTGGTGAACTACAAATCGAGAATCTAAGGACTCTTGGAAAATATTTGTGAACTGCTTAGATGATAGATTGTGTAATCGTCGTTTTGGCTTCACTCGCTATGGAATTCCCAATTGCTCGAGCCAAGATCGAACATCAAAATAAGTCACTCTCCACTCTCAAGATCTCGGATCTGTTCCCAACATGTGGGTTAGTATTAAGGGCCAGAGAATAAAATATTGATCAAGAGATGTAAAGAAAGGGGTGAATTAGTATGGAATACAGTGATGTCGATAGCGAAATAAGACAGCATGGGAACAATTAATGAGATAAATTCCCAAGTGATCATAAGGCAGCCTCTTTGTCCTCTAAAGGTCTTTGTTATGAACAAATAAATGATGCTCAAGGTATAGCGTTTTTTTGAGTGATTGATGCCTTTGTCCACAAATTTTGTAGTCGCACACTGAATGAGAAAGGGAAAGAGCAACCTATTCTCTTTTGGAGTTGATTTCGCCATAAAGGAAATTAGGGGATTTACAATACCCAGTAATTAGTAAAAACATAGAAGAATGAAGATATTGTCAACTAAATGACCAGAACTTCCTGCTAAACTTTCAACAAGATACTCCTATGGTCCTACAACACCTTCAAAGTTCAAACCAGGATGGAAGAGATAACGCGTTTTATATACAATGAGAGAGACCCTTTTCTGTGTGTTCGAAATGGAGTGGTTGGTGTATATAAAATGAAAGGGAAGCATTCGTTAGATTAGATTGAATGGCAGAAAGATTCCGCCTAATGACTTATTACTCGAGTAGTAAGCTAGTAAATGGGTATTTAACATTATCATACTGAGAACATCCCGAACTATCAACAAAGCTATCTCCGTTTATCCTTCCCATTTTTGCCTTTTGAAGAGAGCCAAATGCGTAGCGCTCAATACTGGGGATTCAGGATGGCATCTTCTCGTCGTCACAAGGGGATTTGATATTTTGCACTTTTTCGCATGCTGTTTTTGGCTTGGGGCTTGGAGCCCGGTGTCGACAGAGGATATCGAGAGAATTGGATTCTCAATGCAGTATTCCATGAAGTCTGCATATACAATATTCGCCCGGTTTTCTCAAGCTCTCGAAATTGGTAGTCGCTTTATTAAAATTCGTTTGATTCTTGGAAATTTGGTCGTGACTCATGAGCAACGCAATTACATTAGCGAGTTCCGCCCACTTCATCTCCTGGTCTGCATATCGAATACAGGTGTCCTTCGCCAGAGCAAGTTCTTGTATAACCCGTCTCCTTCTGAAACCAATCAATTTTCATCAAGTTAATGAGGAGCGCCCAATCCTGCTGGTCTTCTTGTATGTCAACAATCCTATCCAGCACCTCGAGATCTAGGATCTTCTTCAAGAAACTGAATGTGCGCTTCGGGCCTTCAATCCCTCCCTGATCATCATTTGTACCCAACCAAACGTAGACTCTTTCCGCATGTATATAGACTTCGTGCATTCTGGCAACTTGTGCAGCCTTCTGATTGATGCACAAAGCATCGCACCATATATCCACCTCCTCATGTTCAGATCGTAGTTGCAAATGAGCCTCTCTTAGCCTCTAAGATGTTTTTGAATAAACCTTATATCAAAAGGCTATAAGTTGGCTTTCTTACCCTCAGAATTCACCTCAGGTTCATTGTATATACGTATTTTGTGCTTAGGATCATCCTCGCCCCAATAGTAGGATAATGCGCAGTACTCGACCTTCTCTAAGTTTGAATTGGAGCGCCCATTGGAATCTGACAGGGCGCTAGGTATAAGGATGCAAAAGTTGGTGAATCTCTCTTGCCTCGTACAGTTAGTAAAAATCGAATATCCTCGTATTAATTGATATCTTTGTATACATAGGTTCCAGCCATTTGTGGTGCGACGGAATTGATGACAGTTTTGAGGCGGTTTCAGACGTTTTTCAGGCTAACCACTGGCTCTTGGAAGGTATTGTATCAATTAAGGTGTTGTACAGGCTCCGGGGTTCCTGCTCTGCTGTTTGGGTTGAAGTTTGGCATATTGACTACTCTTACATCGTCGCAAATTCGTTCTTGCAATCAACTTTCGAAATCAACTCTATTTGTAAGTCCTGAGCATTGAGCCATCTAATAAACCATCCCCTGACGCACGTCATTAGTGATAGAATCGGAAACTTTATATATGGTGTAACCTGAGGACATGCTCGTGAACTGAAATGTGGTATATTGGCTCGTCAAAAGTCTGCCGATGGATTTGCTGACCTCTTCAACTCCGATAACAGTCACTAAACCGAGAGCATCGATCCCGAAAGGACTCCATGTCGAAAGATCTAACAAAGGCATTTTCGGATTGAATTCTATCAAAAATGTCAATCAGAAAGGGGATTTTCAACTTAGGATCCGTTTGAAGATACTAAATTCTTGTTCAACATATATGCGGACATCGAATACAATCTTCCAGGACTGCTCGAATCACCATGAATAATTGCCAATTGGGTAACAAGGTATGGGGCATCTTAACAAGACGGTATCTCAATCATATGATTCCATGATATCAATCCGCAGACAACGTATTCCCCACAGTTGCTCCTGATCTCTCGAAGAACAGATATATATGCCCGACTTCATGAAACACTGATATTTAGCTCTCCGATGTCACTTGTGGGTGGTAACTCTAGCATCCAAGGGCCGGTGGGCCGGCTGTCGTATCTACCCCTCCATTGCGAATGAAGGCTGAATCTATTGCATATTTGTGCGAGGTAATCTTGAGGATGTAGAAACAACTCACAACCGTTACACTCTCACGTCTTTATTATGCCCCATTCAACATGTAATCGGCGATTAATACATTGTGACATTGTCGGTGTACTGAAGATAGCACTTGATATATAAAGTAATGTACAACATACGCCATAATCACCGCCGGTGACGCCGGTGACAACGCAATTTAGTAGAGAGAAGAGGATCGTGACCACTTAAACAACTTGATGTTGTCGCGTGTACAATTCTCAAAAGCAATCCAAATAGCAGCGCTGCTCGAGCATTCTGGCATGAATGGGTAGCGACAAGCATGAAGCGGCTGCGGACTACTCATGCACACACCAAATGACGATAATGAGATAGTATTTGTGAGATTTGTTTCACACGGACAGGTGCACGTGTAGATGATGAGTGAGAGAAACTATCCCGCGAAATGTCCTTTCACAAAGCATCCCGAGGCTGATATTCTTTGATGAATACAGCAAAAAGATTAATTATCGTAACCAGCCACAGAGAAGAAGCAGCCGCACCAAAGTCCATACTTCGTACATTTTCTAAAACAGCAATGATTTTCAGATATGCAACGACACAACAAAGAGCGCTTTCATTCCATATATCAATCTCGTATACACTTGAATAGGAAATGATTGATTCCAAGAGCTGCAACGAAAGAACATTGGTGTACCTCACTCTTGTGTCTAGACCCCCTCAGAATTACAACATGAAAGGCCCGTGACCAAACTGGGAAATCTCCGCAGCCGATCGATTCAAGAAGATCTGCAATAAAACCTATTGGCAGCTAAATAGATAGGCGAGCAGTCCCGAAATTGGATTGAATGGAGAAAATCAAGCGATTAGATGTGCAACAAAAATCTAAAGGATGGAGAAGAGAACCAGTTATTTGATAGCTGTAGACGAGGAGTTGACGGAAATGGAAATGACAGGAGAAGATCAAGCGACTAGATGTGCAACAAATTGAATGCAAACAAGAAGGTTGGTGGTTTTATATATTTGCAGGCGAGCCATAGCAGAACAAGTACAGTTGGATAAGTTCAAGCTGAAGCTTGAAGCATAAGGTTCAACAAAGAGTGCACTAACTACTAACTCGTAAGACGCTTATAGCAAAATCGTCAAAATACACCAAAAGCTATATATTTTTATAATCTATAAAAAATCGAACTTGAATAATCTTTCAATAATGTTTCAACATACTATAGAATTTTAATGAAATAATCAGAATATCCGAGAATTTACTTAGATTTCATTAGCTTTAGAATTAATAACTTTGATTAAACTAAACTATATTTAACACTTTTAATAGAGGTTCTTAAATTTCAATCTAATTTGTTAAATTTCAAACTATCCGTTTCAATCTTTAAATATACAAATTAATCTATTAAATTTCTATCAATATTGATATTTTCAAAAGGATTCGTAAAAATTTTAAATTTTTGATATAATTCCGAAAATATTGCATTTTGGTGTGATCTTGATGATTTTGAGTGAGCGACCCACGAATCTGTGCACCCACCACCAACATTTTTCAAATGTGCAACAGAGAGCAACTATTGTTAAAGGTTTGAGAGTTCTACAGTTTCTTAAGCGAGCCATAGCAGAAACTGGAATCTTCGGAGAAGATGCAGCGATGAGGTTTGCAACAAAAAGGCGGAGGATGCATTTTGGTTCATGCTGCAGTGCGAAGTTCGACTCAAATAGGAAATCCTAAGATGATCATGAATTTTGAGGTCTGCAACAAAATGTTTCCTAGATGATGATCTAGATGAATCTCCGAGTGTATCTACTATCTAGATATGGAGATTGTGAAAGTCGATCCTCGATTTACGATGTGCAACAAAAGGTTGTGTAATGTATCTTTCCTTCGGACATAGTTCTGGATTGGGAGAAGAATGAAGGAGGGTTAAGATGTAGGTGAGGGAGGGCGTGGAAATGAGTTTCGGAAGCCATCCAAATTGGGAAATGTTCAAAGAAGATCAGATTTGCAACAAAAGCCTTGAAGGGGGTTTATCTTCCATACTCTCCCCCCCCCTGAATAAAGGTTAATTTTTTTGCCCTACTCACAGCCCAATTTTTAACCTTTATTTAGGGGGGGGGAGAGTATAAAGACTCCTTATTTGAGAGCTCAAGGTGGCGATCGACCTTGAGGTGTGCAACACAAGTTTTGATATCATAATCTCGGCCTGGCTGTCATGAATTCCAACATGAGGATATCCTAAAAGGGGAATTTGCGGTTGACGATCAGTATATTTGAGATATGCAACGTTTAAGAATCCCTTCGCTTTAGATTAAAGAATCCTCGAAAGAGAAGTATTCATCGTACATCCTTTGTAACTTAAGTAAGTATGTGCCTCCTCCTTCAATCTCTGCTCTGCTCTGCAGATCTCCAACCAATATCTGGCCCCCAAGCTCTCCTTTCCAAGACAGGAAATAACATATAGCTGATCACTTCAAACGATATGCAACATTTGATTTTTGTTCGCTCGCCTGGCTTAAAAATTATCCCAAGTTGGTAGTTTTTTTCAATTAAAAGCGCGTGGTTCCAGTGATCTTCCATTATGGCCTGATTTCTTGAATCGATTAGTGTCACTTATACGAATTTCATGATTTAGACGAGTCTAGACCTCTCGCTAGCTATTGCTTGTTTTGTAGAATGAGGCATGTGATGAATTGGGGCATAAATTCTCGGGTCAAATCAATCAAATGTAAACAGTTTAAATAGAAATCCGGCGATACGCATCAAAACATTTTTGATTGGGATTGGGGGGATATCATTGGTTAATACTGATATAAGTCGTATGGAAGATTGTTTTGTTGGTCGATTTGGAGCGTAGGTTGAAACTACTGGCCATGTGGAATAGGATTACTTTGAAGCGCCGAAAACAACTGCCGCATATTCCGCACTTCCAAAATGTTGATCACGACCCTATGATGAAAAGCCTGTTTTGCTCCCTTGTTCCTCATTTATCCTGCGTTGCTCGGGTTGATCGGTTGATCATTTGTTCCTTCATCATACGATTCATACCCGCGTTTTCCGAAGGATGTACAGAAATGTATTTGATGAGTTCTTGGAGTCGGATTAGTACTGGAGCAAGTGTGGCGATTTCGAATCTCAGCCAGTTATATTGTCTGAGCCAAGTGAGGCTCAGTTGTGGCTACCGAGTTAGTTGATATAACCAATTGGAGTTGATTAGACCTCTCCATACATGACAAAATAGCACCCGACATAAAAGGCTAAGACTGGCTGTTTATACTGTGATTAGAGTATTATTCAACAACAGCTAGTTGCATGATTCAAAGTATGATAGCAGAATGTATATAAAACTTGCATTTTTTGCCAATCTCAAGTATTTATCAACTCATTGAGCTTGGTGCGAGTCCATGGTGCTTATCTCTACCGATGAATACCCCCTTCATGATGCAGAAATGCTAAGTATCTGATATCGACATTACACCAGGATCGTGGTGCCATGTCCTGTAATTAACGGGACCAACGATGAGGCTATAAACACATCGGCGCTGTTGCCATTCATAGTGTATTTCTGTTTCACAGGCAATAACGACTAGAATGGATTCAATGTAGTCATTGAAGAGTACGACCACGGGAATGTGGAAGCAGCGTACAATCCAACACTTATACCGCATGAGGATGCTTAATTGTGCGGCTCAATGGTGGTGATGAGAATCCATCATCAATAGCCATAATAGTGAACAAAAAATCCACTCCGTGATCTGATCTGGAGCTATTAGACATAACCGTCAATGATGCTCGTGGCAGATTAACATACCTATATCAATATGACTTCGCGTATTCCAAAAAATTGGATAAAGATAAGAATGTCGTACAGGTGTTCATACTTTCAACGTGGTTTAGGCTTTCGAATGATAACCTTGGCCCCTTCCAATTTCCATCCCACGTTATAATTATCGATCAAGTCAGGCCAACGGGTATTGGTAAGTTGCTCGAGGGAATCTAAATCGATACTGAGATATGTCTTCCCGATTGACTTCAAAGCATGCAGCTTCATCTCCTCGCCCGCAAATTCCATAATTTTTGCCTTATACCCATCAACCCCATTCTTCACCTTCCAAAACAAATAGTAATTATCATGAGCAATCGCCCTCAATAATTCGTCGACTTTTGAGTCCCGTAGCCGGAGTGTAAGTTTAATAGAATAAGCCTTTGCCAGATCCCGTTGTCTACAAGCCAGATCTAGCACTTGGTATCCAGCAAATTCCTGAAGCTCGGTGCTTGACAGTGGGTGTTTTGGATGCATCACTTGGAGTAGGTGGCGCATCGCTGGATGGTACGATTCCCAGTGCTTCAACAATATTGACAAGCGTATACAAAATATGTATGCTTGGATTGAGAAATCGTCTATTCTTTTCGATGCAACAATTCCTTCTCGAAGTTTCCTCATCCCCATTGTTATAGAATCGAGTTCGTTTGCATCATCTCTACCATGGGTAAGGTCTGCGGGATTTGGTATTACTTGTGCAGGATCGCGATTCCCATTTTCATGTGAAATATTCAGACGTGCAAGTTTTCGATTTAATTCCTCTCCACGGCGAGCATCGGCTGCGAATAGCAAGTATCGTTCAACTATCTTGTTATAGAAATATTCTTGGGTTTTATAGTTAAGAAGCCTAGCGGGGTAGTAAGTAAATAAAGGCTGTAGATAAGATTGGCTGCAAAGACCTTACTTACTGTTTGTCTCCCTTGGATCTCAAGCCCATCTCCTCAAATATATCTTGATTGGGAGGCTTCAGCCGACTCCATGACGAATTCCGACTCCCTTTGGTCGACATTGAGAAAGGGAACAAATGTCGGAAATTGATTCTTGTTGTTTGTTTGTTTGTACTTCGTACCTAATGTTTGTAATGTTTGTTGATTCACATGCGTTGAAGCAAAATGAACATCCATACATACATATATTTCGCTTCAGTTGCCCCTCACTGGCGATGGCTGCTTTAAGAAGGAACTCCCAACACTATTTTTGATGAATCTCCTCTCCTACAACTTCACTATGTATCATTTGACATCTGATTCTTGATTCAGCAAAATGATAGATTTCTCTGTTTCTCTGATTTATAGATTACTTCATTCTTTGTGATTGATTGGTTCCATATTCCGTGTTCAAAATATCACCAACACAACCCCAACTCACTCACAGTGCGCCGAGATGTCCACCCGTCAACGAAGACCATCAACTACATCAACAACAGAGCTGTTGTCTGGAACGGCCAAAAACATAGAAAGAAAATTCGAGCATGCTCTTACCGTTCTCTGGGATGATCTTCCCTCCTGGCAACAAGACAATCATTATATCACATCTGGTTACCGCCCTGCAACCTCGTCTTTCCGAAAATCATTTGGATCCCTAGGCTACATTCACAATGAATCAGTCAATATATATTCCCACTTAATCGGAGCCGTGGTATTCACAATCTTAGGATATCTCTTGTATGCAACCATCAAGCCTAGATATGCGTCTGCGGAAACTGCAGATGTTCTAGCGTTCAGTTGTTTTTTCGTGGGAGCTGCATTATGCCTTGGGATGTCAGGGACTTATCATACGATTTCTAATCATTCTCCCACTGTTGCAAAGTTTGGCAATAAGCTGGACTATCTGGGGATTGTTTTCCTTATTACCGGAAGTATTATTCCAGGGATCTATTACGGTTTGTATTGCCATCCACATCTGTTCGAATTCTACACCACAGTTGTAAGTCTTTGCTAAATGGTTCATTCAATTCTTTACTTGGCTCATGATCTTTCTCAGGCGGGTGTACTTGGAGGGTTCTGTGCAGTGGCAGTCATGCTTGAAAGGTTCAGGACTCCTGCATGGAGACCCTACCGAGCAGGTATCTTTGTGGCCCTAGCACTTTGCGGGGCCGTCATTCCAATAATCCACGGGACACAACTTCATGGGTTTCATGAAATGCGTGAACGGGCTGGCTTGACGTGGGTTCTACTACAAGGATTTCTCTATATTCTTGGTGCTTCGTTATACGCGGTAAGTTTCCCAAATTCATCTCCGAAAACGGTTATCTGATAGCTATTAGGCTCGATGGCCTGAACGGACGTCACCGGGCTCTTATGACATCTGGGGAAGTTCTCATCAGATATTCCACATGCTCGTTCTTGCAGCCGCCGCTTCCCATTTGTATGGCTTGACAATAGGCTTCGATTATCATCACAACGGTCTTGGGCCAAAGTGCTAAACGTTGAAGCTTTGGAAGCACATGATTGCGGGGTTTATCAATATATATGTTGCGCAAGACCTCAATTGCCTGTGAATGAAGTTTTTGAACTTATGTCAGGGCTTGGTGAGCGGCAACACTTTAGACGTGGCAAGATTAGCTGTCACAAAATAGATTGCATACCAAATTGAAAACTTAGAAGTCGTATGATACTCTCCAATATCTCGGTTCATATTTGACAATCAACTTTTTGTGAACAATCTGCGATATCTCATCCAAGCAACCAGATAGTCTCCCAGGCTTTGAAGCCTCACAATACTCTTCGATTACCCAATTCAAATTTAGAAACCAAGTGGTCTGGCATGCTTCGGTAGGCGATTTATTTTATAAATCTTACATTGCGAACCAAGCTAGCTGTGCATAGGGGCTGTATGTAAAGCAGCCGATACTTGAAGCGACAACAGAACTCGCCACATAACGGAACCAAACTTTGTATAAATTAGAATGAGAATATTATACGATATGGGACACTACAAAAGCTGAGACGCTAATACTCAAGTAAACAAAATCAAAAACGAACATTTGAAAGTTGTGTGAATAACTACTAGATGATATCTTCTCTAGTATCCAAAAATAGAAATTTGCCTCGGTCCGGCAACACAAAATCCGGGGTAGCTTGTTCCCCGCCTTAAACCAAATAACATTGGAACCTCATAAATACCAAGACGTTTCTCTGTGCTTGCTACCTCTCATGATGTACTTCGAACGAATTTGATTACTTTACAATGGCATCTCGTGTAGCCCAAATTGCTGGCCATCTGAATTATCCAAAGGGACTGCTTGCTGGTCAAGTTGCCATCATTACTGGGTCTGGTCAGGGTATCGGCGCGGAAACTGCGAAACTCTTCGCAAATGAGGGAGCAAAAGTGATTATATCAGATATCGATGGCGGTTGGTACCTGATAAATCTTGTTTAGCATCAATGGCACAAATACTGATCTATTCTCAATCTCAGCTAAAGCACAATCCGTCGCCGATGAAATCAATTCCGCACAAAGCGGGCGCGCCATAGCAGTTCCCGGTGACATGCTCGATGCCGAATATCTCAAAGTCCTCGTGAAAAAAGCCGCAGATTTCGGAAACGGTAAAATACACATAATAGTAAATAATGCGGGATATACTTGGGATGGCGTCATCCACAAAATGACCGACAAACAATGGGAAAATATACTCGCCCTCCACAACACCGCTCCCTTCAAACTTGTCCGCGAAGCCGCTCCCTATTTCCGCGTCACGGATGGCGAACCTCGATGCATAGTCAACATATCTTCTACATCTGGCGTGCACGGTAACGCAGGACAGGCCAATTATGGAGTTGCGAAAGCGGGGATCAATGGACTTACAAAAGTCATTGCGAAGGAATGGGGTCCCAAGTTTGGGGTGAGGTGTAATAGTATTGCGTTTGGACATATATTGACGAGATTGACGGCTGCGAAGGAGGAGGGGGCTTTTGTAACGACGCCGGATGGAGAGAAAGTTGCGCTTGGGATACCGAAGGGTCAGGGGAGTCAGGGGAAAGATGCGAATTTGGATATTCCGTTGAGGAGAGCAGGGACGGCTGGGGAGGCGGCGAGGAGCATTTTGGCGGTTGCGAGTCCATTGTTTGGCTATGTGACTGGGCAGGTTATCATGGTTACTGGTGGAAGGAATATGTAGGGTTATATATATGAATTGGATATTGTGCATTCTCTTACAGGGTAAAAATATACTTGTTTGGCCTTAGTTATTTTAAATTGTTTTGACAAACCCTCTTTTCAATTTAGGTTTTGTTTCCCTGTTTGATTCTCTCCCTGCCAATACATCTCCATTTTCTGCCATTTTCGCAATCTTTCGCAAAGTCATTGGCTCCTTCAGCTTGAAAATTCTTCCATCTTGAGTTTTGAACATGAGCTTCTTAGCAGCTTTCTTCGCGCTACGTTGTGGGAGCCCTTCGATTAGTCCGACATCATGCTCCCCAATCATCTCAACCTCAAATTTCTCCGCAAATTGTCTCTCGATCTCTTTCTCCTCAACAGTATTCTTCGGGATTGCCTCGGGCATGGCTTTCTTCAGGAGGCGATTATCGGAAATGGGCTCGAACATGAACCCCTTCTCAGCAATCTTTCTCTCAATCGCAGCCTTTACATCGAAACTTCTCGTCGACGTCGTCTCGAGAGTAGACTCGACGTGGTTTGCTACAGCCTCTTTCATGTGTGACTTTACAAATGAATGAGGGAAGTGAACTCTGAATTTGAATATTTTTTCCCTGCCAGCCTGGTCGGCTCTTGAGAGGCGAGGCCAGAAATCTTTGAGACGCTGGGACCGAAACCAGTTGCCCTTATTTTGATCCCTTCCTTCTTTCCCGTTAATTATTTTTCCGTCCTTCATCGGAATAACGACGTTATCATTGGTAAGTTTGAAGTGATATCTGGCTCCAATACTTCTGGACCTCTTTAGGATTTTTGGTGATTGTGAAGGTAGCCAGGGCTCTTGAATACGTCCACATGGGACCTTCCTCTCGAAGATGTCTGGGGTAGCTCCTCGTAATCTCGTTTTATAGGATGAATTTATGGTGGGGGATTTGGCTTTAGCATCTTCCATAGCTTGAGTAGATGTCTTTGGGCTTGACTTTTTCTTGGGCGCCGTGAACGGCGTTTCGACGGGATTGGGGCTTTTTCTACTTTGCGAGGAGCAAGGAGAACTCTGAGCCGTATGCATAACATTATTGCCCGCAGGCTGAGATTTCGGAGGCGTTCATTTAGCCTCAGTCTTCTGTTGCTTTTCCTAGGGAGATGACTCGGGGATAAACTCTTTATCGAGCGCCATTGCTATTCACAAGTGTTATCGATGCTTTAATGGTTGAGTAACGTAAGAGGTGGCGGTTGAAGGTAGATCCTACTTGGGGGTTGAATTTGATCCAGAAGTTGTTGATTTCTGGATTGTGCTGTGTTTCTGGACGATTTTGTTGTTCTTGAATGTTTCGTTTGGATTTGTGAGGATGAATTGAGATCGGATGAAGGGGTTTTCAAGTAATGGTGGGCAGAACCGTGGCCAAAGTATGAGGTGCGGCACAAGCGAGGGTTGGCGAATATGTACCAAAGTGAATGACCTGATTCTTCTACTGCAATACTGAAAGATATTTGATATTTGGGAATATGGGGTAAAATTATGGTGAATATTTTAATTGCGGATGTAAATTGATATTGTTGCATAAAGATTCGATAAGATGTTCATTTACTGGTTAAAGATATTTGGATGGTTTTGGAATTTCAGATATCACAAAACTTCCAAAGTGCGCGGCGCTAGATGTCAAGGACCTAACGAAAATCGCATTAAGGGACAAAAAAGATAAAGTTGACAACCGTGGCCTTTGTTCATTGGTTTGGGAGGACGGATTTTCGATGATCATTCGATGACACCTACTCTGAACAAAATGTAGGATGCTAGTGAGATATTGATTGACCAGGGGCTAAGAGATGGATGAGATGGCACAGTCTGTGGTTGCAAGCGGTAGATTATGTAGTGACGACAATGTGAATGGACAGTAGAAGGCAAATTGGAAGTGAGTAGAAGAAGTGAAGTATTGAGCGGTATCATATATGAATTGTTGTCCTTCCAGATACTTATACAGTAAACAGTCATCACGGGTGGTGAACGAGTATGTGAGCTGAGGAGCATGAAGTGAACCAGATACACACAAATTTCAAAATGCAATATAAACTCATGAGAACAGTTCCTGTGTTCCAGAAAGCTTTCCGGTATGCTACGGCAGTCTTCGTTGTCATTTTTGTCATCATGGTTCGTCGTTGGGTTCGATGTGATACCACCCCGTAAATCCTTATCAATGCTGCAGTCAAACTGATTTAAAAAAATTGAATTGATGAAAAGAAAGCTCAGCCTAGTGGGAATTTTCTTCGAATATTTGCAAACAAAAATATACAGACGATGAATAGTTAACTTGCTCGGTTCACGAAACCATAGTACTGCTCGCCGCTAGTGAACTGTGATGATATACTTTTCGGCTATTGAATTCACAGCGACACTCCCAAGTGCCGACAGCGAACTAATAATTAAATACTAGCGCGTTTGCATTGAATTCCATCCAAAACGTTAAAGCGGAATATCACTGACATTCCAACTTACCACCACCCTTACCACCACTACCACCCTCAATCTTTCATAAATGATATCACACCCTCTACAAGAGCACTAGACACCTTTCTCTCTACTCTGGTACCACATTGATGAAATACGTCCAAGAGGCAAAAGTTTTGAGGAATCGACTCTCAATCAATTTACCCCCCGAGCCTTGTATTCGGAATTCTTAAGGCACGTCAGCCTTTTCTAGCGGCATATTTGAACGACAAGTTGTTTCTATCTCTGAAGATGATCCTCAGCGAGTGAAGAGCTATCTTGATATCATGATCCGGAGATCACCCGACAGAGGTCAATCAACCCCGCTTGTCATCTTGAGAGGTGGAAACAGAAGTCATCAATCAATACCGGTCTCGTGGGGAAAGAAGAGTTGGACAAGGGAATATAAAAGAAAAAACGTTAAAAGTACGTGGTGATAGTAATGACCTCCGTTTCTCTTGGATCCAGCACACCGAAGAAGCAATTCAACTCCATAATGGAATGATAAACAAGCAGGATTGCTTAGCTATAAAAACCACTTCGCCCTCCCCTCGCGTCGCTAACGTAAAGGGGAGGAGGTGGCGGTTAAGCATGGGTAGAAACGTTTGTCATCTTCTCAAACGCTTGGCTCTAGGGGACGTTCTATGCGCGCTATCAACTGCGCGTAGCCCTTCATTTGACTGGTCACTGGTACCTCGCTCGGTTGTCGCAGAGTAGCACTAGCTGAGAGGAAAGATTTGGCCAAAAAATCACGATGGGCTGGTCAAATTTCCAAAACAACAAATATCAAGAATCTTCTGTGATCCTGGCAAGGGCTTGATTTCCTTGTCACTGAGCGATGCCATCAGACGCCATCAGAGCTAGAATCACATGTCCTCAAATCTATGCGAGCAATCCAACCTGCATTGCCACATCTAGCTGTCCATGTCGATTTCTCTCGCAATACAAAAAATGCAATGGTGCCACGGAATAACTTTCAATCCAGGAAAAAACAAGTTTGTATTCATGCGCTGACTGCAGGAAGCATGAAAACGTCGTTCTATCGTGCCGTCTCAATCATATTTCGGGGAACAAAGCCGAATTTGCGTCGTGTTATCGGAGGATGAGTCAAACACCTCATCAACGATCATTTCTTATCCTGCATAAACCTGATTAAATCTGGATGATTGGATGCTGTTACAGCAATATATTGATATCGTCGTAGAATCCCGTTTTTGCGTGGAGTCACGGAGGCTTTTGTCTTGGGTCCGCCACATGGATAAACACCCATCTATACGAAGTGAATAGGATGTAACCATGACACCGAGTACCTCATTGTGGACAGCCTGTACAATAAAGCACGGTGCGTCGATAGAACCTTCCCCTATTGCAGCACAATACGCGGGACACCATGTCGAAGGGAATACAGAATTGGTAGCCACCAGAAAATAATTAGCAAGGAGTGGGAGTTTATTTTTTTCTTTCTCGTTATCGGCGTCTTGTCGCGTCGTGTATTGACTGCATAGTGCACCGTGAGCGGCTACCACATCAAAAATTCCCGCATTTCTTGGCTGTCTCGGCTATCCACCCGCAGACACTGACCGCACCACCATCTTTTCTGCAAGAACACTTCATCTTTTGAATATCTTTGCATCGCTGCATCTCAACCATTCAAGCATTGTACATACAGTATGTTCCATACAAACGATTCGATGGTAAATTTCCACGGAAGTCCCGGTGTCCAATACTGTGGAAACTAGAATGCTACATACAGACAATGGCCAGATGATAGCCGATGTAAGATGGAAAGTAGTCCAACGTGCAGAATCTTGGATTTTCTTACTAGTTCAACCTTATGCGTGGCGTCTCGAATTCTCTATTGAACATTTCATACTCTCCCCCCCTACACAAAGCCTAATATTTAAACTTTGTGTAGGGGGGAGTAGGGGCCTTTCGCTTGAGCCAATAGAACTCGAGAGTTTATCCAAGGGGAAAGCGAATGTCAGTACGGTTTGGGCATTTGAACCATACTCATGCTAAAAATTGTCTGAAGGAGGAGGCGAGAAATACAATTGAGGAGATACCAACTCCATTCCCAGGCTAGTTGTCGCTCAAAGGGGTGAGGTATGTCCTCGATTGGGCTTGGCCCTTCAAAGAACAGACCGGTATCAAAGTTACGGTGTGAATATTCTACCGTTTTACAATTCGGGGCTACAATCTACGGCGTACAGCCAGGCCCGGCAATAAGGATATTCGATATAAGGATGATCCCTTTTTAAGGATGAATTCCTCTGTCCCATTGGATATTTTGGTGGTATATCCAGAGGTTATTTCGTGATATGGAATATTCTTGTAGCTGTATATGTAGCGGGGCTATGTTATACTTTGTTGAACATAATTGAGGGCTATGAAATATATGGTATATCTCGACTTGGGCAAGTAATCCATCAGTTTTGGTATGGGTCGGTTGCCTAAATGATAAATTGTTTTGATTTATGTCAGTTTACATTAATTTGCATATATAATGCCTTGATGTTGATGTACTTTGAGGAAGTCTTCCCCGACTTCTCCTAGTATGTTGCTAAGAGATTAGGGTTACGACATTACGTCTACATGCTACGCCATTCCGACTTCCAAGATTTCCAGATATTATACCTTGCCGTCTTATTTCATCTAAATCAGATTCAAAGGATACATCATTGGGATACATGTGGCGTAGGATAGTCTCACATTTTAAATTGGAAGATTCAACAAAGTGAATAATTTTGAAGTAATCTTCTACTCAGTTTTGCTTACCTATAGTATTAGTGTTTTCGTTCATCATGCCCCAACTAGGTACGCTCTGAATCTCAGTAAGGAGGAGAGAAGATTGTACTGCTTCTTAAGGTAAAGATTTCGTTGATGTTTGAAAAAAATTGGAATGGGGGGCCTATATATATTTTTGAATCATTCGTGACAGGAATATTTTCACCCGGCTCCTCAATCATAGGATCGTAGCAACTGTTTAACATTTTCTTAGAGAGGGAGGGAGAGTATTGTATAATAGCACTAATGGCTAGTAGATAGGACGGCTCCCAAGCACTCAATAGCACAGCCCTCCGTTTCCCCTCCCTCCTTGCGCCCATGGAATAAGCATCTTAATGGTTGGAAACATCGTTGTAGGTTTATAAGAATCGGAGAATTCGTCAGCCAACGATATTCATCGCTATGTCAAAATCAATTTTTGTTGCACATCTTGAAAAGATTTAAGTTTGAACTGGATGAAGGAATCCATTAGTTTAAAGAGACTTATTTCACCAATTCCAATAATTATGCTGCGAGGCAACATATCCCTCTCGATTTTGGGTTCAAGAACGGACAGTCACTACTCACAACTTGACGTAGGGGTCAAATTTTCTGACTGGTAACCCAATAAGATTGAAATTTGGGTCCCGGGAGGTGGCTGAGCTATATATTGGCTTCAAGATTTGATAGTCCTGGTGCTTGCTTGAATAGGGAAATTATCGTTGTCCATAGATATTGCATCCTTCTGATCGAAGACTGTATGGCATTCGATTTATACAGGCCCATCGCTAGGGATAGTCTGCGCTACACGTCAGTTTATGGGAGTGACAACCTTTCCAGCAAAGTTCAATTGCACCATGGAAACATGATGGGATTGATCTGGATGTTCAAAATCTCTATGAATGGGGAATATCGAGTGGATTCACTCCAATCTAAAATAGATACCCTATCCATCCTAGCACCACAACTACATCCAGATAATAAAACTCACTCACAGCTTGATATGGGCCAAGCTCCCATATAAACTTTGCTTAATGTGAGCGGACAAATTTCAGCACTATTTTAGACAGTGGTTGTTCCATGGCGATGCTGTAATGCTGCTACTTCTATTTGATCGATCAGGGCATGAAGAGAATTAACCCAATTCCGTGTCACGCTCATTCAGAAACAGACATTTTGTTGCATATCTAAAGAATTGGAATCTGAACTGTTAAGAACTCACTTCAAACTCAGACTCGTATGGCCCAAAGCCGATCACAGTCTTCGACTCATTATTCGCTTGGGATTAGAAGAGCCTATACGTATTTATGACCTTAACCAAAAGATCCGGTCCTATTGGCTCTTCTTGGGGAATTGTTGTTATATCATGTAAGAGGCAGTACCATCTCGTCTAAACTAGTATTTTTGAAGTTGATAATATAATAAAAAAGAAGTAGAAAATATGTCGGAATTTAAAGATTCCGGACTCTACCTCATTAGCTCCACTCAAGAAAACTAAGCTATATTAGGCATGGTTTGAATCTCAGTCTATCGAGTTTAGACGGTATCCAACTTCGGGCAAGCGAAAGCGGGAGCAGCCGTTCAAAACTTGGTAATTCAATATATACTTTCTCCACAACCCTAGTGGACAAGACTGTTATCCAGAAATGATATTAGAGGAGCGAGATCATAGATTAGCTTTATGTAAATCCACCTTCGAAGCACAATTGGGAAGGTTTTCCTATGTGTCCAGAACCTCTCGGGTTTTGGCTAAGAGGAATTCTCTTTTGAATGAGTCTACTATTCTTATTTATTGAGTTTCATTTGTTAAACCCGAACGAAACGATATCTTTCAGTTTGAAGCTTGAAGTATAATCGTAGGCCTACTAGCCTCCACTCTTGGCCCACCTACTTACGTTACCTCTTGTTTATTGGAAGATGGAGGCTATCAAGTGGGGGATGCTAACTCTTTGCCACTTTTAAATCGCAAGAGCGGGGTGTTTTGAGATTCTAGCTTATCAGTCTTACTGCGTATCTAGTATCTGCCCCTTCATAGATGCTATATTACTTCTGAAAATTATGTTGTACATTGGGTATGCACATTATAGAAAGGGGATTAAGCGAAGTTAGGTACTCACTCGCTTCGTTGTATGGTTTTCCTCTATTGTCGGGTTCTTCTTAGTGCTTATGATATACTGTCTTCTTTTGGAAAATTCAGTCGCGCTATTCAAGAATGTTGAATTTAAGGTTAATTTAGTATCCAATTAGACTCATTTTGTATAGTTTATTTTAAGCTTTACTTAACTTAAAATAAAAGTTTCTACAAAAATATTAGGTATTCAGCTTCGAATATCCTTTGAACCCTAACTTATATAGCCATAAAATTAAGCACCCTTATATAGCACGACGAAATTTTCCAAAAGAAGGCGGTATTCACTTTCCTCATCACTAGTCTCGCTAAATTCATTAACGAATGGATCCTACTAGTTGTTATACTATGTTGATCACTTCTTATTAAAGTATCCCGTACTAATAGAGGTCTTTAGCTAAGAAAATACGCTAGCTATCTTTGCTGATCTTCTTTAATATAGATAAATAAAGATGAGCTTTAAAAAGAGGATTATTCTATTTTCAACAAACTAATTATTAACAAAATGAATATAAGAAATATATTTGATAAGTTATTAAATGTATTAATAACTTTTTAGTATATTAATAATTTTTAAAAAAGTATAATTAAAACTTTTTTGTAGGTATCATAAATATCAACTCTAAAAAATTCTCTTTATAATTAAATTTAATATTCTTTAATTAATTTACTAAATCTTTATATATTTTTATAAAAATTATATTAAATTAAAGCCCTTAATCTCTTCTATTTATTTCTTCAAAAAATTTGAAAATAGCTTTATTTACTTCTATATAATTTATAAATGAAATTGCTTTAGATAATTAAACAATTATATTATTATTAATACTATTTTTTATTAAACAATCCTCTATTATACTAACATTATTACTAGTATTAGGATTTTAATTGCTTCCTTTTTGAAAGATAATATAATTTATCAATCCTATATTTTATTTTAAATACCTTTTAAATCTTAAATCTACTTCTATTATAAATCCTACCCTATTAGCCCTTTTTTTGCTTTTTTTGCTTACATTTATATTTATACTTATATTTAATTTTAATAGTATATTTACTCCTAAATTAAAAAAAAACTATTAGGATAAAAAATATAAAATTATATATATATAGATTATATTATAATTTCAAAATATATAAAAAACTAAAATTAAAAATGTATTTTTTAAATTAATTAATAACTTTTTTAATAAATATATTAAAACTATTATTTTAAAGAATCAAATAAAAACTATAAATATTTAAATTCTAGTATATCGAAATTAGTTATTAGAATATAATTCTAGTGAAAATCCCTTTAAAAACTTTTTTAATTTGGTTATAAACAAATAAATTATAATAATTAATAATTATAAAGAATATCAAAATGCTATTAAATATTTTATAAAGAAAAAAGAAAGAGAAATAGCAAATATAATTTAATAAAAATAGAATATTTATATTATTCTAAGCTAAAAATGTTTTTATAAAATGGAATTTAATGATTTTTTTATTAAGAATAAAAAAGAAAAAAATAGGGAGAATAAAATAAAAAATATTAAAACAAACCTTTTAAATATCATTACTCTTATATACAAAAAAAAGTATAATCTTTAAATTGAAACTTCAAAAAACCTCAAAAAACTTATTAAGATTTTAACTAAAAAATAAACAAAAAATAAAAAGATTAATAATAAAAAAAAGAATAGCTCTTTTAGAGTATTATTTAAGCAATTAAATAATAAATTTAAAAATTTAAAAATAAAAATAAAAATATAAATAAATAAAATAAAAAAGAATATATTGAAGAAAAATAATTTAAAAGTATTTAAGTAAAAAATGATATAAAAGATAATACAAAGAATAGCAAATCTTATTTTTAGAAGTATATAAATTACTTATTTAATATAAATCTATATTTAAATACTTTTCTACTTTCAAAGATTTAACTTTAAAACGTTCAATATTATCCCTTTTATATTTCAAATATACTTAACAATTTATTAATAAATTAATTATTATATAATATACTTTTATAGATTAACTTTTTGTTTTTAAACTTTTTGCAAAAGTAATAAACATTCATAAACTTTTTATCTTTTTAAAATATTATTTTATAATAATTTGTATAAAAACAAGATATTTATTAAATTCTTTTTTTTGCTATAATATATTATATTAACCTTTTATTTTTTTATCTCTTTTAAATAAATATAATATATTATATATATTATTATATATAGAATCTTTATATATATATAAAAGTTTTTCTTTTAATATAGTATTTCGAATATCTTTTTTTATTCTATTTTTTTGCTATATAATTTAATCATTTATATTTTTAAAAAATGGATTTAATATAAACGAAATTAACAAATTAAAAGTAGTAATTGTTTATTATATTAATTCATATATATATTTATACTTTAAATAGATAGCTTTTTAGTAATATTACTTTTTTTTAAACAATAAACCTTCTTAAATATATTATTAATAAAACTATATATATTAATAATTTTTAAAGCTATAAATTCAATAGTAATAAAAAAGTATTTAAATTGTTAATAATTTTAAAGTTAAAAATACTATTAAAAAAGCTTTTTAAAATAAATAATTATAAAAGTATAAGTATTATTAAATATTATAAAAAGTTAATTTAAGCTTTTACCAAAAAGATTTATAAAAGTAAAAAGATAATTAGGATATATAAATCTAATATATATTATTACAAAAGTAATAAATAGTTTTATTTTAATCTTTTTTTTATATTTAATAAGATATAATTAAAAAAATAATATTAATTATAAAAATTTTAAAATCTAGAATTTAAAAAGATATAAAACATTCCTAAAAAGTATTAAGTTTAATTTAAATATATTATATTAATATATATATAATATATATTTTTGATATTAATAATTTGATTATTAAGTGATAACAATAATAGCATAAATAATAGTTAATATAAGTATATCTTTAAATTCATTTATATTATTAAACTTTCAAAAAATTTGGAATAAATTATAATATTGAAATATAGTATTATTTATTAATTCACTATACTATTTTAGTAATGATATAATATACAATTCTGCTGAAAAAGATAGTAGAGCATTAAAGATAGTTAGCTTATTTTCTTAGTTAAAGACCTCTAATCTATTTATAATAGTTATACTCTCCCCCCCCCTTAAACAAAGGTTAAAAATTGTGCTGGGAGTAGGGCAAAAAATTTAACCTTTGTTTAGGGGGGGGGGAGTATAATAGGGTAATATGACAGGTTCGGAATGATCGCAATAGGAAAGCCGGAAAAGACTTGTTGATTTGCGAAATACTAAATTTCACATTATATATTGCCGTCCTGTGACTCCTGTCTCCTAGTACCTGGATGTAATTCAGGCGAAATGTACAGTATAAAGATTCGGTAAAAGTCCTGCACCTGAGTTCTTGCATGATTGCTTTCAAACGCTTTGGTTGTATAAGTACTACTTCCCTACACTTGGAGACTTTTTGTTTTGTTTATTTCGGTCCAAAATCTTTTCAACGCTGTTGCTCTCTGTTCAGGCTTTTGCTCTTGCTTACTTGATCGCAACATGTCAGGTGCACTATCACCTATACGGACACAAGTTCACTCGAAATATAACTGATCATGAAAATGGCCTAGAAATATAGAGAAGATATTAGCAATATCCTCAATTCCACCATGGGATTTCACTTCCCCAGTACTATGCCAAAGGCCTAACGACAAGTGATGACATTCACTCAGATGTGCAACAAAGGTAATATTAGAACCCGATCCAGAATGGAAAAGCTACAGAGTTGACTCGTTAAAGCACATCTCAAGCATAATCTCATATCGTGCAAATTACTAGACCATCTGCTGGCACCTCAATACCATAGTCTCTCCAACAGTCTATTGAATATGATGTGGCCGACCCTTCATCTAAAAGACACAGAAACAACTATCAAAACTAGCCCCCGGATATTGAATTATAGATATGCAACAAGATCTCAGTAGGAAATCTGATTAGATGAATATGGAATACGGCAAGATACATTCAAAAGTTAGCGTCACTCGCTTCCCCAAAAGGGGCGGAACCTTCCGTCAAGTAACTACTTGAGCCTCGTATAAACAGTAAACAAGAAAGGATAGGCAAACTTACTGATACCTGCCACAGTATGTATGTACTACACAATGTGATCCTCGCTCATCCCATTGGCCAGCCACTGATCCATCATCTGACCCTCCCAGGCGGCACACGTCAATAAAGTAAGGCGAACGGTGGCGTTAAATCCATCACCATCCACCTATCGTAATCCCAGTCACAGGGTATGCACGCCCAGACACTTAATCTAAGCATGTGCACCCTTCTCCCGTCTCTCGTAGTAATGCACATGCCGATGTGACAGAAATTCCCATGATGGTTCGAGAATTCGCGGCCGGGTAAATTTGTTTTGTAAGACCGGTTTGTGAGTGTTGCATTTTGTAATTCCAAAGATATTGGAGATCGCCCCTCTTGTTCATTCAAAGCCAATTGCAAGTAAAAGTGCTAAATGTAGTGATACACTTACAAATACTAATTTTGCAACCTATCCAGGTTTTCGTTTGTGTAGATTTGTTGTAGAATTCTAGCTATTGGTATCGTAGTAACTCCGTCCTAATGCTTTTTTGCTGTTTCCATGTACATATTGTGCATTACAATTACACCTATCCCTTTCCCAACACCGCTTTGTCTCCAAAAACTGACGACTTGCCAATAAGTCGGCATAACGTATTTTATTGCCACATGGAAGCCTTCTCAGCCATGCAAATTTCAATGTTCCAGTCCTCTACCATCCTATGCATCGAGAATGCCTGCCCAAAGGGTATAAAGCGAAAGTAGTAAATACGGTAAAAGAAAGACCTCAATCATGATTAAAAGGCCACGATACTCCCGTTGCATTAGCATGCTGCCGTTCCCAAGTATGTCCTAGCCGAAAACACCTTGTAGGGAAATCTGTTCTTCCCAAACTCCACACCGGACACCAAATTTCAAATCCCAACATCTCTTCATTTTAATCGTGCGTAAAAGAATTATAGCGACTCTTAAGATCCCTCCGAGAAAAATCTTTAGAAACAAGAGAAAAAATAAGAAACTGTACAAGATTTCTCCAAATTAAATATACTCAGCCAGAAGAAAATAAATGGTAACTTTTTGGATGAGAGCGTTCCCAAGACGCCTAGAATGTATATATTGTGATTTATGGCCTTGGGGAAGGTGTTGCATACTTTGAGGGTGGAGGCGTTAAACGACCCCTAGCAACGAGTGGAGAGGACTTCTCTATAGAAGGTACAAGTTCACTATCTCTCGAGCCACCATTGGAATAAGAATGATCGGGGGTACGAACGTCATGAGCCATGGTATTATGGCAATTCAAATCTGGGCGCGAAGGTCCAGTATAATGGTAGGGTCCAATCGAGTCATTGTTTCCATTGCAGGTGCTGACCGAATCATCATCGACAGAAATGGCGGAGTCGTGAGACGACGATAAATGGGATAAGCTTGTGACATACTGGGATGATGTAGAATAGCCTGAGTCGTTGGATAGATTGTTGTGAATCCGTGAACGCTTTGGTCCGCAAGCTTTTGAGGAGGTCGTAGAGTAAAATCCCGGGCATTGTAGGATCAGTGATTTCAGCTCTGCAACAGTGACACGGAGATCTGGGTTCGGTTGGAAGATCATTTGCAGGATGGTATTGAGTTCGTCCGATGGATTTAGAATAGTCTTCAAGAAATTAGGGTCTTTGAGAAAGGCATTATATGTGCTGTCATCCCATGAGGCTTGTTTCCATGGATTTCTTCCGAATGTGAGGTTGACCAAAATCACTCCCAGAGACCAGACGTCGTTTGGGGCGCATTGGTATGGTGTATCCGATTGTTCAAGACATTCTGACAATCAAGCCAGTTAGTATGTGAAGGGAAGCTGGGTGATTGGTAACAAGAGCGAACAGCGCCTACCTGGTGACATATAGAACGTAGATCCGCATGCGTGGTCGCGAGATATTGCTTCTTGTGTGGCTAACCCAAAATCTGCGACGCAAACGGTGTGACCTGAATTGGAAACGAGGATATTTTCTGGCTTAAGGTCCCTATGGTATATTCCAAGACGATGGCAATGTTCCGTGGCATCCAAGATTTGGAGGAAGACGCTCCGGATTAGAGCATCATGACCTACATATCTACCACCCTCGGTAATATTTGAAAAGAGATCTCCTTCATGGAAGTAATCCAGGATAATATAGGTACAGTCCGGAGCGTCGAGAATCTTATGCATCGAGACTATATTGGGATGGGCCGAAGCATTCCAGTGTAAGGCTATTTCTCTTGACTGATACGAGAATGCTTTTGCGTCCAATGGCTGTCCATAGGAATTTCTTTTGTCGAGAGCTTTCACAGCATACTCTTTTTGGGTGAATAGATCTCTGGCATAGTATACAACCCCGTAGGCTCCCGTACCTAACACTCTTGATAAAACTAGAGACTCTCCCAGTATTGTACCTATCCTGTGATCCGAACCTGGAAATGCCTGTCGCGGCGGAGGAGGGGTGTTGTTATATCTATGAAGATTGGCTGGATAGCCTTCCTGGGGGTGGGTATACTTCGGGTAGTCCGGCGATGAAGGAGGCGTTAGATATGTATCATGGGAATAAGGATGGACCTGAGGTTGTGGATATTGGTGAAGCGAATAATTCTGGAAAGAAAATTTGTATGGCGAGAAACATGGTAACTCCCAATTATAATCCAACATGGCAGAAAGTGAAGAGAAAAGAAAATGGTCCTGGATTGGAAATGGGTTCCTATTTCAAAGGTCCAATATCTGGGTAGATGAATACTGTAGTTGTAAAGGAAAAAGGGATCCAGTCAACAATATCCGGTTCCAAATAGGGTTTTCGCGTTATGGCCAAATTATCTGATGTTCGACATATTTTCGGTTAGGAAGAGGGCGACGACGAGTGTATAAAAATATAAATTTAGATAGTAGAGTTGATGTTTTGAGACCGCAATAGATGGGGAAGGCACGTATATATTAACAACGAATCAACCCCTGTACATGATTATGCATTTTTAGATCTAATGTCATTGTCAATATTCAATATGATACCTAGACAAGCTAGTTTGGATTATCGAAATTGTATTCTACTCTGTAGGTAGTATCGGCATCCTCTCGCTAGCTAATGCTGCATGGTTTGCTTATGGTGTAATTGACTTGACTTATTCAGTAGTTTTGATATATTATTACACTTTTTGTTTCCTTGTTTTCATGTCTTCCTTTGATTTCTTTTTATGAGCAACAGCTTAGTAGATCCTTATTATTTGTTTAATAATAGAGCTTTCGAGATTTGTATAGAGAAACTATTATCTATACGGAGTACGAAGTACATCTATCCTTAATCCAGAACTTTAGATCGATCATAGAACAAAGTTCTACCTTGCTACTTCTTTCCCATTCTTCTTCTTTTTTTCTGGGTTCTCTGCTGGTCATGCTGGTGAAGAAGTCCAAAGTTGTATCGGTTGGAACTTGGAATCCCTGGTATTCTCCAGTTAAAAATCGACAATTCATGCAGGAGTACTGCGCCCTAGCCACGCATACGAGCCCAGCCCTAGATTACTAATCATGGAGTATCATAACTTTCATAAGCCCGCAATCCTCGCCCAATGAGTGATGGAGTGATCTACGCGACGTAAAGTGGGACAATGATAGTGAGGCTGCAGAGCCGGAAATGATTGATGTTTGTGGTTAAGATCGTATGGAATGGTTTGCTTACAGGTAAAATAGAAACGTTGAGACTTTTAACGTTTCTAGGATTGTGCTTGTGAAGTTGATTTCCACTCACTACTGCCAGGCAATACGGTAATGATAATAGTAAGTAACTAGATAGATTTAGTAAGTATCTCCCTCCCTAAATCGTTAATTGACCGCATGAAATTTACCAAGAAATCATCCACAATAATAATAATAATACTACGGAGTAGTCTTTATTTGTTGGCAAAGTCTCATCCACACAATTTTATTGGTTCATCCAATGAAGTTGCAAACTCATATATTTCTCCACAGCCTCACTGAACAAGCTGCATATCTTGCTCACACTTACGGAATTACCACCCATTATTACTCTGCACACAGATGGATAAAGCCAGCAGTAGTAACTGGGCGAAGAAGGGTCGAGATGTCAAAGTAGAGGCTGGACATAGGTAGTCATACCATGAAGCTTGACTAGGTATGTACTCGTAATCAGCCATCTTGATTTACCTGACATTAAAGCCTTTCCCGATGAAAATCCGCCTTAGCCAAACGCCCTGAGATTCGATCTCACCCAGTGAATAAGCCAGTTACCCCCAGCCTTTGCTTCCAATCCATTTTATGTATATTCGTACAAGGACCCGACATGCTACAGAATACCGGTAGTACTACACAGTGCACACAGGTGATTCTTTCTCATCAAATAATAACCCTCCCTCTTACCGCCAACGCCGCCATTATCCGAGAAAACAAAATTGACGTTTTACTCCTGGGTTTATCATGTTTACCTACCTACCTATCAGGCTATCACTCCTCTCCTTGCGATAATAATATCGAACAGATGGTCCTGGCAAACCACTAGCTGGGCACCGTTTAACTTTCGCGAACCCCTGAAACTCACCGCTGCCCAGTGGCCATCTGGCATCTGGATTCTGGAAGTAATGAGTAAAATTATCTCGAAACCAAAATCTCCTTCATTATTGGTTTGATGTACCAATATCCGATACCTCGACAATTAAGTATTTCCTCATTTGTATCAGCGCCCAACCTGCTAATTTCAGGTATGAAGTATTTGAACTTAATATGCTTGAGATCCTAGATACAGTAGAATTCATTGATAGATTGAGCTTTATTATTACCCCATACAAAATACAAAAATAATATGTGGTTTATGATCTTTGGCTGCAAGCCGTTGTGTATCCGACCATCTTTGGATCCCCATTCCCCTTCAATATCCATACCCCCCACTATACAACGTCAATAATGTCTTTTTAATTCCGGCTCTACGTAACGGAAATAAATGACAAGGCAGGAAGGAAAACAGGCAAAGTCTCTCGCACTTCTCAGGTAGGTATGGTTACAATCCANCCCCTCCAAGTTAAGCAGTAAGCAGCCATCATTCAACAACCAGTAAGAGGACCTTGATCATATGGCCGATTCGAAAACATCTTAGAGAATGGTGTGTACATACGGCGGATTCTGCCTATGCCTTATTACTGCAGTTTATTCAAATCTCGAGGGGTACGTTGATACTGTAGGAGTACAATACGGAGAAAACTCGCCGTCGCCTTACAGTCCGCAGCAATGAAAGCGATCCTTTAACGGATGCGATTGACATGATCATGAGATGTACGACGATGTTGATCTTGATCTTCATGTTCAGCTATCTTAGCTACAATCCTGTCCTGCCATTCCTGCCTAACACGTCTCACAGGTCTTTTCGTCTAGCCCTGATATTCCTTTGTTCCTAGGAGATTCAAATAAGGATTATTATGATGACACCGTCCGGACTCCCGCATCCCAGCTTCATTCCTTCCCGTCAGACACGGTCGGGTCCACCAAATTTTGAGGAGTCAGAGACGATAACAGAATGGTGAAATGTGAGGTAGTACCCGGATGTGACCAATCGAATGATTATCCATAGCATAGACTACCATTTCAGTGACACACCTCCACCCAAGTGAACCCCACCACTAAACTTTTGCTGAGCCTTTTTACCGTCCATATCGGCCTCCGATATTCATCGAAAGGCTTAGGGGATGAATCATAGTAGGGGGAGACTGAATCATGTACGTTAAACATGGAATTCAAGTAGAGGAGGCAAAGCTATCAAATTTGAACCTGTGCAATTAAGCACGATCAATAATCACCAAGGAATTCTCATCCCACATTCCCTATCAATGAACTCATCGCCGATACACCCGCCATTTTAAAAAAGTTTCTCAAGTGTTACAAAATATGCATGTATTTAGACCCGTCCACTCTCCAGTGCAACCTCAATCACAAACGACACCACCAACATCAACAGCCAACAGCCAACAGCCAACAGCCAACCCCCCGAAAAGTATTGTAACCGCCTATACAGTATGACAGACAATATTTATCATGAACTTACTGAATGCACGTCATCTTCACTGGCAGATCCTTACAGTGTACTATTTATTATTCTCAGCAGGTTTTATGGCAAGGCGAGGCGAAGGCGCTAAGAGAAACATGTTCTTCCGTGATCTCTGTCTCGATTAAAGGGGAATTCAATAATGCATCGTCCTCAATTTCTCGAGGTCCATGATCACAAGTGTGGGGAATCCATGTCCATGATGTTGCATTGAAGCAAACAAGTCAACTTTTCGCGTATATTTCATTTATTTTCGCACCTTTACCTATCATTGTTTTCATTTCGCGTTATAAGTACTTTCACAGGGCGGGTACCAACTATGCACATTGAACGTTACTCAAGATGTTGGTACAATCCCACAAATAACTAGATTTCAGATCCATAAATAACTCATAACATGAACATAAAACATTTCTACAACATTGATACATTTTACACGCAACACCTATCGATTCAGATGACATAACATTTGGCCCCAGTGAGAGCTCACGGCTGTAGTTCGCGAAGTCACGATGATCTCAGACAGTTGCAGCCAGTGCTATTGCTATTGATGTGCCGTATCGGAAGGATTGCTCTCCGTTATAAGTGGCTGCATGAATATATCTAGCGCGTATCGCTATAGCTGCGGCAAAGCTCTCACATCATGTTCGGTCTATTGATAGGTCGAAATAGAGACATTCCGCGAGGAAAATATATTGGTGAGATGGGAATAGCTCTTTGTTCTTACTAGTGTGGGATTTTATTGCTACGGACCAAGATCCAGTCTCCAAAAATAACGCTCTAGACTACACGAGTAGTCTTATGTTTGATTTTTGTATCTGTTTTGATTGGGGTACAGTCCAAAAGGTGCCCGAATCCACCAACATGAGGTCAAGTAACAGGATTTGTTGGGATTCATAGACACAACTATCAAAACTATATTGGGCCAAAGATCCAATGTCGACGTTTCCGTGGTGGATCTAATGTGGTCGATTTATGGTTATCAGAAAGTGAATGCCTAGATGATCCACCTCGCGGCTTGTCTATTTTGGGAAGGCGAGAAAACTTTAGACCAGGTCCGTCGTTTCTAAGACCGCCCACCGTGGGATATTCTCGTCTCACAACTCTCCGTTCTATAAGCATAATATAGCTGTTAACAAGTTATTGCACAGATTCTAATCGGTGACGGGTGACCAAAATAGGCGAGGTTCATCTACCCCTTCTGTTCCTTCTTATTGGCTACATACCCCTTTTTCGTGTCTCTATCAACGTATTGCAGCTTCAAAGATTCTGATGGTATGTTTTTAGCCTTTATGGCTTACAGCAGGATATAGAGTTGAGTATGTGTATTAGGTCTTTACTAGTTCAGGTTGAGATTCAACTACGCGATTGGCACACTACTCTTCGGTTAATCATATAGTTGTCCAGCCTAGTGTATCAACCTAGAAAATTCAGTCAATTGAAGTGATGAATCATTCATTTGAACTATGTGTCCGGATTCGAAGCCTTTCAAATATCGAATTGTGGAATTCTATACAAGACTATTGAACCTACCAGTCTACCACACAGCACTGCCCTATTGTGTTCTGTCTGAGGTCTAGAACCTCAAGTTTGATTCATCTGTGATAGTGCCAAACGTGTCATCTATATTGCTTCCTAACAAATGAGTCTCGATCGAACTTTGCATCGGATGGCGATGATATAGCAGCAATTTGAGTTTACATGATCACTTGTACAATTCAATCCCACCAGATTAAGTGGCAAAAACCGATTAGATGACTCGCGATTTTTTTTGCAACAAGACAGTTCCGATATGCTATTCCTCAAGACAGTGATCGTAAGTTGATGCTGTTGAAGAGCGCCTATTAGGCTAGCATTGCCAGCCTGGCAGTAATCATTCTTAGCGTCTCTGGTCCCGATACAGCAATTATCTATCATTTGCCTAATGTGCCCAATAATAATGTATACCCTGACCCCATGTCCATTTGCTTGAATTATCCCATGAGGTTCAATTATACTTTGTGCAGTGCTCGTTACTTTCATTGATATCTGAAGGCCACTGTTGTATAATACCTATTTGAAACTTAGTGCGGTCTAATGGAATAAACTTCCTGTTTAATCTGTGTGAATCGTTTTTACTACCGCTGCAAACCTCACCCCAGAAGAGAAAATGGCGGTCTCGATAAAAACACTATACTACTGGTAATATACTATGTTCATCGGCTTATGCAGGAGGCCGGTTTGTTAGGTTTGGCACGGAGAGCTAAAAGTATCCGAAATTTGGCGTGGTGATTGTGGGGGTGACTATGGAGGGGAAACGACTTAAAGTTACTACTTTCCCCCCCCCC
>NGKJ01000001.1:220176-263404 GCA_002162495.1 Myriosclerotinia curreyana
GGGGGGGAGAGTAGTAGCCTCCCCTCTAAGGGTTAAGCTTTCTTGTCCGTCACAAGTACCGTTGATTTATCCGGCAATGACTTCGCTTAAGCCATTTGCCGTATATAAACTTTCAATAATTCAAGTCCAGTGGGAAAACTAGATCGAGATTAAAAGCTTTAATTGATTGACTCATACTAGTTACTGTCAAACAGCGCTGTCAGTCGACTAACTGGTTGGCCATTCTGATCGAGATCGCAATTGAAAAAAAAATCATCATCATTATTACTTCATAGTCGTTTTAGGCCCTGACACTAGATTTCCAACATCTTAATAAACCTCAAAAGCCTCCCTTTTCCTCCGTTTTCTTTTCATTTCACTCACATCTTCATTTCAAACACAATATTCCCAATTGCATCTTTGTACGAGCCATCAACTTCAACTTTTTTATGAGATATTTTCTACTTCAATTCAATCCTTTCATTTCCAACATTCATGAGTCATGAATCATGACTTTCTACTCTTTTCCTCCATCACAAACTGGATTTGAAACTGCCAAATCGATGTTAGATGGCCATCGAATGGAGATGCTGGGCCTGAGCCCAAGAAAGATCTAATCATCTATTTTTCGATTTCTAAAAACAAAATTTCAGTATGAGCTAGATTATTGGAGAACTCAAAGCGTGACTGGTAATGAAAAAACCAATCATTTTCGTCTCCTATGTAGGAGAAGTAATGGAATGGCATAGCCAACAAAAACCTATTGTGTTCAAATCAGTAACATCTGAACTAAAAGCCGAAGTAACATCAACACTTTTATCTATATATATATAGATCTACATCCGCTTCACATCGGACTTTTTCTATTTGGACTCCTTCCTGGACCTTTCACTCTTAGGGCTCTCTTTTCAATCTTTTCTTTCTGGACTTCTTGGAACTTCTTATCTTTGGATCTCTCCCTTTTGGACATTAGGACCTGACTTTTTAATCTATTGTGACTGGATATCTTCGTCTTTGGCTCTCTTTTTGAACACTTGCTTTCTGGATCTCCTCCGATTGGATCCGGTTTATTCGATCTTTTTCCTCTGGACTTATTCTTCTTCTTCTTCTTAGACCTTTTCACCCTGGCCGCCCTCTTCTTCTTAGACCTCTGGACCTGATTTTTTATCTTTCTTTTCTAGACTTCTTCTTCTTCCACTTTTCCCTCTTAGTTGCCTTCTTCCCGGCTCCCTTCTTCTTGGACCTCTGGACCTGGTCTTTTTCATCTTTTTTTTTTCTAGATCTCTTCCTCTTGGACCTTTCCGCCAATGTCAATGTCTTATCACAATTCATGTATCAACTACATCGCCAAACCTCACTAAAAAAGAGATCGCCCTTTAGGTACGCCTTCGGGTAAAGCCTGTTGGGGTAAAACCTGGGAGAAGCTTCACACGTCCAAGAAAGCCCAAGTACCGCCACCGCGTCACCAACATCTTACCATACTTCCACCACATAAGCTTCTTAATAAGCCTATCTAAATCCAATATCAAAGCACAAAAATGAACATCACCGACAATCTTCCAATACTTCGATACACTATATACAAATATACAAATTCAGCAATTTTACGGCACTTCGAGGACAAAAGCTTTTTATGACAGGCCAATCTAAAATACAAACACAGATACCTACAGAAACAACATCAAAATCCACTGACTTACAGCATCAAGGGAAAATATGTGAAATGTAAGTACAGGTGTTCAGATTATTGAGATACAACGCTCCTTCCTCCTTCAGCCCTTATTATATAAGTCCATCATTCTAACCAACACAGTACAATCAAACACGCCAATATCCCAATCAAACTCTATCGAACCGATAAAAAGCTATGGTACATTCAATTCAATCCCATCTTCCAACGCCATCAACCATCAACCATCAAAATCTATTTAAACACAAAGAGAAACAATACATTGAATGCCACACCACCATCACACATCACCATCGCCAATCTACTAACATACACGAAGTATTTACTTCAAGTGCTAGTACAAGACCAACAACTCCACGTAAGACACAACCAACATTCTTCTTCAAGTGCAAGCTAAAGCCAACATCCCAATGAAAAAAAAGGTTTCCTGTTAACAGGAGAGTGACAAAAAATTGTCCCGAGAAACACCGTAATGTATCATTGATTCATCCGAAGATGAACCAATCCCGCCTAACATTCTTGAGCGAAAGACGAGTCTGGGTAAAAGTGTTGAAGAGAGAAAAAAATAGGACAATGATGGGAGGATGAAGGGATTATATAGGCGACTTGGCGAGTGACTAGTAAATGTGGTCAGGCATTTGCTTGTTGGAAGCGAGGGTTGAAGAGGAAGGATAGAGGGAATTTAGATCTATCTAAATAGTATCGTTTCCGTGGTACCGCCGAGATTCGAACGTTATTGTTGAATTTTTGGGAGGTGCCTTCCTCTTTTGAGGGAAAACGTAGATGTGTGTACGCCCAATGGAAAGATTTGTTTACCGCATAATCGAGTGGTTTTTACTCGGATTGAAGCAATTGTTATTTGGTTCCTTCTTTGTGAAAAGTTTAATGGGAGGAAATGGTCCCCTTGATCATGATCATGAGGACACTGGGATGGGAGATTGGCGATCATATTTTACTGCAAGGCATGAAGCGTTCATGGGTATAACCAAGAAACTGAGGTTGATCGCGAGATACCAATCTGTTGATTGAATCACGGCGTAGGCTACATGTTGTCGTACCAGCATTTCCACAGATTCAAAAGGGTTCCCTCGAGAGATACAATACACGCATGATTGGAAAGATGAGTAGCCACCGAATGGATCTGTATGATTGCACATAGAATCGTATAAATGAGGCAGGAACTATTGATAAATAGAAAAGATTTAGAGGAAAGGACACCGATGCTCCACGATCCGGCCAAAATTACATCATGGGGACTGAAGCGCAAGAAGATAGAGCAACAGAACGTATGGAGTAACGAAAAAGGAAAGTGCAATACCTATGTATATACTACAGACCCAAGATCCGACAACACTTAATGGTACGAGGGATTCCAGCAGGGAATGAGAGAACCACATCGGGATCCTCAAAAGTTTACAATACCGTCGACATGACAACACCAAAGTAACTGGACATGAAGAAGGATAGAACGACTAGGAGAGTGAAACTGCGGTGTTAAGGATATCCGGGTACTCGGATGCTCAAGTAATCGAAAGTTGCAAAGAGAGAATGTTAGCAGAACCCGAACATGGAAGGAACGAGACGAAAAACCCGCAGACCTTCGCGCAAACGGCATCTACCACCCGAACTTTGCCCATCACCAACCCTCTAGAGCCCCATGGTGTCTCACCGATCACCCAGATGCATAGGTAATGATGGAGATGTAGCTTGAGGGATGTGAAGATTTTAGTCGGCGCTTCGGACTGTAATAATCAGTTGACGCTTCGGCATGGTTTGCTTTAGTTCACGTAGCTCTTTATCAACGAAACACATGATTGCAGAACATATGAATTTAGAATGGGAGATGCTATGCGTGTGAAGTCGAAATGTGATATGAGTGCTGATGATAGCACGTTTAGAAACTAAAATCATTTTTCAACCCAGTTGCCCGGATTGTATTGCGACCTCAATACATTATGGCGGTTGTGATTTTACTGGTAATCACAACTATTTTAAATATCCTGACCTATGATGTCAAAGAGGAAGCGGCAGAATTGCAATGGTTTGTCTATAAACAAGGAAACATTGTTCCAATATTCAAATCTCCGTTCAAGATCCACCACAAACCTCGATTGTACATTAGATGACAATATTCTGATCCCAATTCATACACATTGCAGCCACACATTTATATTTGTTTACGAGTCCAACATCGTCGCGTCCTCATCTGAAGGCTTGGGATTCTTACTGTAAACATGCAATATGAAACATTTAAGCGAGTATACAGTATGAGGCCACCTGGGACGGCAAGGGAGACTGCAGTACAAAGCTACACCTTCTAAGGTATCTCTCTGGACTATTCGGATAGATGTGACAGGGATTTTTTGGGAAAGACACTTTGGTCAGGAATTAGCAGGATCTGTGAATGCAAGATAAGAGGATATAGTATCAGAAATCCACATGAAAAGAAATAACCGAGGAGAGTTGTCTGTTCCCTTTACCCAATGACCTTGCATACTCCTCACCCAATCACCTAATCACCCAATCACCCATCCTACCTATTCTTTTGTTGCACATCTAGAAGTCCGAAAGGTGCTCAACCTCAGCTGTATACCCAAATGCGAAATCAAACTTCCGCGCATCCATCTTAATCAAGTATCTATCAACCTGGTGATTCAAACTGTTTATATGGTGTTGTTGGTGCTATCTCATCCTATATCATCTTCTACCATCTGTAGATGAATAGAACAATGGATCGGATGGCCAGTATTCACTCAAGGTATTCAATGCGTATTAGATTCCTATTCACTAAGGTGTTCGTTCACCCAAGATATTCACTCCGTATTGACTTCTTATTCACTCCAAAATTTCATGCGAAAACTTCATCAGAACTGTCCACCGACTAGCAACAATAACCAATATCATCTTTCACCTCAATCTTACAAACTAACGATCCCCTATTCGCTTTTGAGAGAACGATGGTACAAAAAGATCCACAGCAATAATGAGAAAAAAACATGAATTTAGAGTTGAATGTCTTATAAGCCCTCAACCCCAGACCCTTTGATACGATACTATGAGCCATGCCTAGTGGCTTCTTCTTCGTGAGTAAGTGCGAATGAATAAGAACTACTGGTACACCACGGCATGATAGCCACGAAAAGAAAGGGGTGGCACCTAGGCACCGAACTAAGAAATATCGCTCGAGAGATAAAATCGCCAAGTTTCTACCAGGGCACTCCTCTCGCACTTTGATGATATATTTGTAAATGATGAAGAACGTGTATTATGCTAATATAATGCTCTAATAACAAGCAATAGCGATATGCGATCAGGTTCAACAAGTGCAGGCAACCCGTATATACTTAAGACTGTAATTTTGCTCCCTTTACCAGTTTCTCTCTGCCCAATCGTAGCAATTCTTCCCCGTTTGGCATACCAAAAAGTTGACCGCACGGATCTGTCGACCATCTCCATTTATTTCATCATCATTGCAATGAAAGGGTGTTTTAATGCTTCCGTGGGAGTGATTCTCTTCTCTGGGTTAAGCGCCAAACATCTTTCCAGTAAGTCCGCAAACAATGTCAGCTCCTTCTGCTCCACCTCCGTCAGCCCCTTTGACGCCGAAATGAGACGAGTGCGAAGATCTCTGCTTGGCTTTGCGAACGCCATCGTCTTGAACACATCCTTTCCAGTCAACTTGTCCGGCTCAACGCTCCTAAAGTTCAACATGTCGTCAAAATGTATCCCTGCGAAATCAGCCTTTTTTAACATCTTGACCGAGAATTTTCCGCGGCAATCCATGATGGAACGCAACATTTGGTTGTTGGATCTACCAGTAAAAAGGATTTTACCGGTATACAACTCGTAGAGGGTACATCCAATAGACCAAATATCGATAGCGAAGTCATATTTCATCCCGAGAATGATTTCCGGTGCACGGTAAAAACGAGAGACAAGATATGGTGTGATGTCATTATCAGTGGCGTCTGAAGCTGAACCCAAATCACAAATCTTGAGCATGTTGCGCGTTTCATTGACCTAATTAAAAAGTCAGCAAAGCATTCTCATGATTTTGAAGTAGGACTTACCAGGATATTATCTGGCTTCAAATCCGCGTGCAAAATATTGCACTTCTTCATTAAACTGAGCCCGAGAAACATTTGCTGGGCATAAGCTCGCACAGCTCTAAGATTGATGCCAACATTGTTTCCGAATTTCTTTAGAACCTCACGTAAGTTGATGCTTAAATGTTCAAAGACCATACACAAATGGCCCTTGTGCTCAAAGTATCGTTCCAACCGTATCATGTGTTTTTTGTCTTCGGGATCTGCATCCTTGATCTTCTGCAGAATCTCAATCTCTTTCATTCCAGCTTTCCTCCTTCGATGCTATTAGCTTGTGATATCAAGGAAAGATTAAAGCCCAACTTACATAGTCTCGTTATTTCTAATGAGCTTGATTGCGACCAGTTTTTTGGTAGTAATGTCCATAGCTCGAACCACACCCGAGAACATACCTTTTCCAAGGTTTGCTTGGACATGATATCTACCGTTCAAAAGTTCTCCAAGGATAATTTTGTAGTATCCCTCAAGATCATCCCAATTATCGAGCATGCCAATGTCGAGTTCCTTAGCTTGTGGAATAGGCGCTGCCTTAGCGACATCGCCGTTCGCGATAGATGGGGGCTTTTCATCTGCGACCGAATCTTCTGCAAACATATCGTCGTCGTCGTCGTCTGCAAACATATCAAATTCCCCTTTAGATTTCGGAGCCTTAACTTCAAAGGGTGCTATCTCAGCAGGGAGGAGAAGATTTTGTTCGGATGTAGGCTTCGTTTCATTGTATGCCCCAGACGATACTTCATCACCATGTCGCTTGCCATCGCGTTGTCTATCTTCTTTCATATCCATAGTCGGATCATAATCTGCGGCCGAAGGTCCATCCTCTTCACCTGCTGTTGAATTTCCATGGGAGTTTGCAAGATCCTGATCGTTCGTAATTGCAAAGGCGGAAGGGGATCCTGGGTCCATAGGGGTCGCGGGAGTCGAGACTGCAGATGATTCTGAAGCTAACGAATTAGAGAGGGATTTGCTATGCAGTGCAATATGTTTACCGGTTGGACCCGAGGGGCTATCATTTTCACCTTGTCTAGGAGTAGATGCTTCAGATTTTTCGCCTAAGTGCAAAGCTTGTACCAATAAGGGTGTGCCAGAACCTCTATACTTAGCTTTGATTGCCTCGCGACGTTTGCGTCGCTGTTCTATGAGGGCAGCTTCATCAATTTGCTCCTCTTCTGGAGCTTCAACAGAAGCCTCCTCAGCAGGGGTAGATCTAGGTTGCATTAGAAAATATCGAATATGAGGGGTATGATAAAAAGCATACATTTCCATCTCGTTACCCTCGCTCTGATGTTCATGCTGTTGCAATTGCCCTTGAGTAGTTTTAGCCTCGTGTCTTGAATTATCAGTAGGCAGCGGGCCCTTTTCCCGATTGCTCACTGACTGGTCTCTTGAACTTTGGTATGAACTTCCATACCCATAAGGTTTGCTTCTATCCATGTGTTTACCATACCGGCCGCCGTTATTCATCGCCTGTCCATTTCGTACATTTCTATCTCCATCACGATTAGCCCGATAAGGCGAACGACTCCTGGTTCGAGGCCGTTTTTCGGGATGCCTATCTCGATGGTCATGATCATCATATCGTAGTTCAGATGAGGGTGCCGGTCCTTTGTCTATGTCTTCATATGAAACTCGTGGGCGGCGTCTATAGTCTTGCGCGGAATCTTCGTAATGAACTTTGAATCGCCTGGGATCATTTCTGCTGTGATCGGGATAATCATCATCTCTAGGTCTCTTCGAGCCTCGAGACTGTCGGTCGCTATAAGGAGAACGACTTTTTTGATCTCTAGATCTATATGATTGTTCCGGGGAGCGTGGTGATATAGAAGTCGTACTAGAACGGGTTCTGTCTTGACGGTCAACGGAAGTGCCACCGAATGTACGTTGCGACGTAGTTGCCTTCTTCTCTACTACTCCATCTCGAATCTCGCCCTCATCGGAGCTTGCTGACGATGATGTCATATTCCCTGCTGTAATTGTAAGGACGGTAGAATCCCCTGCCTTATGTTTGGATAAATTTGTGTCAGCCAAAGATCACAAACAAGATCCCAAAGTGAGAAGAGCCCAACCGGGTATCTATCGCCTCTTGTATATCTCTCAGTGCATAATCTTCTTCTTCGCTTTGGCAGTGGTGATGTTAAAACGGAGAGCGACTTGTATTATAATATATGAAGGTGGTAGGAGTGAAGTGTCAAGTATAAGTTGGTTATTGATAAATTTACATCTTCGTCAGTTGCAGTTACTGTATCAAGAAACGCGCTAAGCTATACTTGCACTAGCGCTCTTTTTAACCCTCCTTGTCAGCAGCAAAAATCCCCTTCCCCCACCCAAATGCCTCAGAATAATTCCGCATTTCTTCAAAAGACGATCGATTCTCTAAACAAAACACCAAAAATCCGATAAATCTATTTCAAAATGGGAGGAAGTTCGTATAATCTTGTTCATCCTTCTCAGCCCTGCATAATACTGACCAAATTCCTAGACGGCACAAACCCCATCCACAACAAGGTCAAGAAGAAGGTCAAGGTTGAGGATGATGAAGAGACTATCGCCTTCAAGTTGAAGCAGAAGGAAGGTAAGTGAATTTGTGTTTCTACTTATTTAAGGTAACATTTCACTGACATTTTGGCTCTTATTAGATAAGGCAAAGCAAGACAAATTAGCCAAGGAGATCGGTGGCCAGAAAGGACCTTTGAAGACCAAGTCGCACGGTATTTCAGGCAGCGGTGGTAAAGGAAAGAAATAAATGCGATTCGATTCTATGCGCGATGGATTATTGAGTTTACTAGCTATTTGAGCACAGGCGTGGATATTACGGCGTATGGGTTTATTGGAGGATTTTCAGACTTCTGCGACAAGCTTTGAGCTGAACAAGAGGAACCATTTATCACAAAGGGATATTGAATTGCTTAGGCATATTCTGGACAATCAATATAGATATGAACGTCATGGCCAAATACAGCCGGTTTCATTTGTGAAAGTGCATCTATTGCTATCTCCCAGTGATGGCTACAACCTCGCCGCTTACAAACCGATGAAAATCCTGACCGACTGTGCCGGCCTAATTCATTTGTGACTCTGTTAAGGCATTCGAAATCTCCGCGCCTCTCCCCCCTCATATCTAAATTGCCAAAACTTCGAGAGTGGGTCAGTACGGTGTGGGTATCATCTCACTGTTTCCGATAAATCCTAGAATCCTCTTTCTGAGATGCCCATTTCTAAGATTTGCACTGTCCATATCACACAACCTTTGGCAGACCAGAATCCTGCTCCGTCTTTGCCTTCTTTTCAGCTCTCACTTTCATGGCTTCCCTGGATTTAACTTGTTGCAATGCCATGCCAATCCTTCCTGCATTCTCCCAATTTTCGACTACGAAATTTTTGACCAGTCCAAGGTCGTAGAATCCATTTTCGTCCTTCATTGCAGCTTCCGGCACACTGCCCTCATATGGCTCTCCCTCCATAATGATACCCTTGATAACTTTTATAGCTGCCGACCTCGTTTGACCATCCACTCCATCCAAAGGAATATTGCTCTTGATAGCATCATTCACCATTTCCAGCAAGTGTCTTGCCAGCAACCAGTCGTGTCGCCTGGTTTCGTATTCTTCTTTTACACCAAAGATCTCAAAAGCTTCATCTCGAATTTCTTCCCTCGTGATTTTAATATCTCTGTACTTTCCCTCTTCGCGACATTGAGGTATGAATTCATCAACCCAAGCTTTGAAGATTGGGCGTTGTGCCAGGCGTTTCCGATCATTATGTTTAAGCTTTTTCTTGCCTTCTTCTCCACCCTCTTGACCTCCCTCGACACTAATACCGATGGCATCCCCTGCCTCCTCGTCGACCGCATCTTTGACCCAAAACATTCGACACGTCGCAGCATATTCAAACATTTCCTGTTGACTATTAAAACGCTTCCACCACTTCTCCTCATCTAAGCCTAGGAAGCCGAGTATCTTGGTAGGATCGTCAGACAGAAATACCATGCTCTTCTTCCTGTCAGCCGACTCGATTTCAGGAATCCGAATGAACAAGGCACGGTTGTTTACAGTAAGTCCAAAACTCCTGATAGTGGTGCCGAGTATGTTCCATAAGTCGCCATGGGCAGAATGAAACAATACCCAGTCAAATTCCTGCTCATCTTTACATGTATACACATCGACCTGAACATAGCAATCCTTTGATGCAGTATCGGTGGATTCAGCCAGATTCCCTCCAGCCTCGCCTCCTACATCCCTATTACCCATGACCGACTTCTCTGGCCAAGGAACCGCAAAATTGATGGTAGGATTTCCGCCAAACTTCACCGAAGCTTTTGCATTCAAAGCTATCTTGAGCCTGTCTGCGACTCGTTCCTTTGAAGAGAAGACATTCTCCAAAGGCAAAGCAACAATAATATCGACATCTCCATAAGTAGTCTTGCCAGGCCCCTCGATAGCACTCGCAACTTTGGAGTAAAATTTGCGCAGTATGGCTTGATTTTGTTTGAGAGCTTCATCGTAGACTTCCTGAGTCATACGAGGGATATTGATGGGTGGGACATGAGAAGTAAAAGCCTGACCACCCATTGTATTGAAAACGTTGCAGTATTGTAGTATTGTAGTAGGAAAGAAGAGAGTACTGGAATTAGGAGAATTGTCATTTGATGGGGTCAATAAGTAGACATAGTCTACAAGGCACCAGCAAACGACGACAAGCATTATATTGTGCAAACATGACAACCTTGAGAATTATGATAGAAATGAATCAGGTTTGCTTGAAGCGGGAAGGAAAGAAGAAAAAGAGGAAAGGCAAACGGAAAAGCAAACGAAACTTCAAAATCAACATCAAAGCATATATCGTTTTCTTCTTAACTTGTAGTGTAGCTTATATACAGAATGAATGAATTAACTGAACTTTGTTTATGGAACTTTTTGATGCGACGACATCATTGAACTTCTCCTCCTCTGCCGAATGCCAATGTTATTGTTTTCATTACCGATTGTTCCGAAAACTTTGCAACATTTTACGTCAACCACAAACATCAACATCAACATCAACATCAACATCAATACATCCTTCCTTCCTTTTGCGGGGATTTACCAAGAAGAAGAAGAAGAAGAAGAAATGCTTTACCTACTGTTTAGTTCGGTTTAATTGCGTAAGAGAACACAAAATCGTCATTACTGCGCCTCAAAAACATTGTCAACTTTGGTCAACTTGGTCAACTTGGTAGACTTTTATGATGAATCTAAGCTCTATATGACTGGTCACCCCTCATTTTACCACTACCACAGCCCCTAAGATTCATGGTTGCGACAAGAAGAAATCTTGGTATTGGATTTGCCTCATGCGCAGCTTCGTGTTAAATAACAGCTGAACCCTTCTGCTTTACATACCTCCTCCTGGCTTACAACTAATAAAATTTAGCACATTTACAGGTCCAGACTTCTTCTTGCAACAACAACAACAACAACAACAATAACCACAACAAAGCATGTCATATCCAAATTATCCGCCATACGGTGCACCACCGGTTGGACGTGAGTACAATCTGCGCTCTGGTTTGCGACAATATCTAACATGAGCATAGTTGCCCCACAATCTGGATACCCACCACAAATACCACCTCGTCGTAAGTTAATAGACGCATGCGATAATACATGGGCATCAGTTGACTTCTAAATAGATTCCCCTCAACCATATCAGCAATACCCTCAAACCCACAGCCCATATCCTCAAAATCAACCATATGGCGCCCCTCCACAACAATCTCCATACCCTCCACAGCAATCTCCATATCCTCCGCAACAAAGCCCCTTTCAACAGTACCCTCCCCAACCTCAGCAACAACCATATGGCGCACCTCCGTCTCGTCTGTCAGGACAATTCCCTCCACCGCAGCAATCATCTTATCCTCCGTCGCAAAGCGGATATCCTCAACAACCATATGGCGCTCCACCCCCAGGCCCACAACCTCCATACAATGGTTCCATGAGTTATGGACAGCCCACCCCGCCATCAGTCGGTTATGACCTCTCCTTACCAAATCCTCCCCGCATAGCATACGACGGACGCGCAGATGCGCAGGCGTTGCGCAAAGCCATGAAAGGCTTCGGGACGGACGAGGCGACTCTCATCGAAGTTTTGCATAACAAGGGCCCTCTGCAAATAGAAGTTTTGCGACAAGCTTTCTCTGACACTTTTAAAAGACAACTGTTGGCAGATGTGGAGAGCGAGACGAGCAAGTACTTTAGGGAGGGTCTCGCTGCGATTATTCGCGGTCCTTTGATACAAGATTGTCATTTGCTTTACACCGGCATGGATGGAGTGGGTACAAAGGAAAAATACTTGACTGAAGTTTTGATGGGCAGGTCAAATGCTGACATCAATGCGATCAAATCAATGTATCAACGACGATACAAGAGAAGCCTGGCAAGCGACCTTAAGGGTGATCTGAGTTTGAAAACAGAACATCATTTCTTGATGGTATTAGAGGCCAACAGAAACGAGGATAGTGTGCCTGTCATCCCCAAAGATGTTGACCGGGATGTCACAACTATATGGAATGCAACAGAGGCTATTCGTGGACATGAAGCAAAACCAGTTTGTGATATATTCACCAAACGAAATGATGCTCAACTACGAGCGATCAATCATACGTACCAGCAAAAGCATGGAAAGCCATTGGAATGGGTTATCAAGAAGGTGAGTAATTGTACTGCAAATGTAATGGAAACATCACTGACTCTTGGCAAGAAGTTCGGCGGCCATATGGAGGAGGCACTCCTCTACCAACTTCGCACAGCCACAGACAAAGCCATGCGCGATGCAAATCTCCTGGAGGATTCAATGAAGGGGTTTGGTACAAAAGACTTATTGCTTGTTGCTCGAGTTGTTCGATGCCATTGGGACCCAAGACATATGAATCAAGTCAAGGGCGCATATCAACACGCTTATGGACGATCACTGGCCTCAAGAATTTCTGCGGACACAAGTGGCGATTACGAGAAGTTGATGGTAAAGTGCGTCGAGTGTAGTAACTTGGTTCAGCCTGGTTATACATGGTTTTAATTAGCATTCAGGATAGGATAGTTTCATTTGAGTTATGATATTTACATTTAAGATATAGTCTGTTAATTTCGGGTTACGGTATCTGGATGGGCATTGGGGGGATATAAGATAGAAGCAAGGGCAACGGGTGAGAAGCATCAGTGAGCAATCGCAATCACAGGGTTTTCGGTTGCAGGTGGAAATTTTAGTTATGCGGCGTTCTCCCAACGGACTGGGTGGGATGATATCAGGACATTATGCGCAACGAACTTACGAATAGTTTTATTTCAATTCTTATAATGGTTACTACCAACATTTAGTGTACGTTCTTAGTGTGATTTTTCAGTCTGCCTATAATTCAGATTCATTCCCAATACTTCTGAGATTCCGGTGCGACCTACTCCTTTGGGTCATATATCAATAAATCCAAGTAGGTCATGACGAAGCGCATGCTTGATCTATACTCTATAGAGGAATAGTACTAGTCATCATAATATTGGAATGGAATAATGGAATAGTTATTATAATAATAATGACCATCATAATAATAGCCACTTTAAACGCCTTTTGATTGGTGTTATGAACCGAGATTAGTATAATAGGCTAACATGTAAATGCATAAGAATACTAAGTAACATGATTACAAATTCAAGGGTATGATTTGTTCTTTTTTATTATTATTTCGTAATTTTTATTATCTTACTTATGTATATATAATATTTACATCTAATTTTAGAAAATTGTTTAATTACTAATTATAATATATAAATTAATTGGGTTTTGACTTTTTTAAACCCGGTAGAACTATTAAACCGCTTTTTGATATCAATATTTAATAAATTAATAATATATAATAAATACTAGGTATACAAAGAATAAATATCAAATCCAAACTTGTATTAATCATCTACAACCTATTTACTTTATAGATTAGGTAGGTAGGTACTGTTACATAATACCAACGACTTCTTTCTTACACAACTACTAACTTGTAGACATCTAGATTAACACTACAAGTAAATAGATATGTTTCGACCGCTTGAAGTAACGGTCGAAGTGTATTGATTGATTCTCTTATATATATCGTGAACTAATTAATAATAACTTATTCTTATCCCTTTTTCAATAATCTGTTTCATTTCATTTACATTTTTAATTAAAAGAAAATTCAACCATTAATCGTTTATTCTAAAACAAGGGTTTAAGTATAAGCCACGCTAGCAGGTTTTAGCTTTGCTTTGTTACTCTATTAATACTCACACTAGATTAATATAGTTTTATTATTTAACTTTTAATTGAATAATTTCTTTTACTTTATTACTTTATTACTTTATTCTTTTTTTTTTCCATCATTTAGTTATTTAAACTCTTCATTCATCGTATTCATCTTTTATTATACTGATTTAAACATTTCATCAATATTGAACTCCTTTTACGAATAGTCCAAGCGATAAATAAACTTGAGTTTGTTCGAAAAGTAAATCTTTCTCTGATAAATACGATTTACTACTACTACTACTACTACTATTACTACTGTAAGCATTCTCTTTTCCTTCTAATCTTCTTGATATAAAAAGTATTATATCTCAGACTCTCGGCAATTCATCTCTTACCTCCGTTTTGCATAATCTTCCTTCAGGTTGAAATACTAAATAAGTACTTCTCTATAACTATAGATCCTCGAGGGCCGTTTGTTGCAGATTTGTGACATTATACTTTTCTTCTACTCCTTTGTTGAGTTCTACAATATCTTCGCATGACACAGGTACATACTCCTTGATTCACTCCTCCCTTCCATACCATTTATTTACTTATAGTAAGTAGGTATATCTTGATCACATGATATAGATAATTATTACGGTCATTTTAGAAGAACAAATTCACTTTTCGCACTATACTTACTTGTTTATAGGTTCAAATAAGCTGAAGCTGAATTTGAAAGTAAAACTTTCGTCAAAACCCAAAAACTTCGAGGTTTGAAGATTACTGCCATCAGATCTAACATCGGTGTCTCTCAACACGTGAAATTCACGTGGATTATACATTGAGATCGAATGCCTCCTATGCGTCCTATCGAGAGTGACGAAGACTCGGAGCTCTCGGACCTTGATGTGGCTGAGATAGAAAGTGTAGATCTCTCAGGCACCCCGAAATCTACAACAAATCAAGCCACTTCCGATCCCCCTGAAATCGACGAGATGAATGAGGATCAGTCTCTTCTCAAGTCTCAAACTGTCTCAGTGTCGCCGGCGACAGCAACTAAGGGTCTCGTAATTGATCTTGAAACCTTGCCACCATCCGGAGACGAAGCCGACCAAGAAGAGAGTTCTATAATGGCGTTTGAGTCTCTGAAGAAGACTAAGACGCCAATTCGAAGTAGTGGCCACCGGTCCGAGAAATCATCCACAGAGACGGAACTGGGAGACAACCCATTATCAAAATCACCGAACAGATTGAAAAGAAAATCGTTCCCAAGTGAATCTCCCAAAAAAGCTTTAACAAGTCCCACAGCCCATAGACCATATCGTCATCCGGATCTTGTTACGCCAAGGCAAGCCTCCGCAGCGGTTTCTGAACTTCAATCTACCGGCCGTCATAAATCATCATCTGATTCAAGGAAGATCGATGAAGAAACCGCAGTTTTGAGGCAAGCTTTACTCCATGTATCAACTGAGGCGGCTCAAGCAATACTGCGCGAGCAATGGAGAAACTTCATGTTTACGAATGCAGAAGACCATCATCTCACATTCATTCTCCGGGCTGGATTGAAGAATGCTAATCCGGGTGTCCTTGCGCGAATTTTCAAAGACTCTGGCGTGATGAAAGAAACCTTAGTGGAAGTTGTCAGCGCTAAACAGCCTATTGTGGCCAAGGTTCTCAGGAGTGCTTCTCCAAATCAAATTTCAGATCTCGTACCCACCAAGACTCTCGACCAAGCGCTGTCCGAGAGACTGAAGGAGGTGCCGGCAAAAACACTCATACGATGGTTGGCTCAGGCTGATAGACTTGGGTACAGCCTTGATGATATTTTGGACGAAACCGACGAGACCGTCGTGCCAAATTTGCCAAATTTGCCAAATATGCCAAGTAGGGCACAAAGTCATGATGAGAAAGATATAGAAATGACATATGACGTACCAAAAATTCCCGAACGTCCATCATTGGATCCTCTTGCCGCTGAACAGGAACGAATCATTGCCAATCAAAGAGCTCAACTCGAGGGCCAACAAGCTACGCTCACTGACTTGAGATGCCCAACATGTCGTTACAAATTCCATACAGTTAGGGGGTATAACTTTGTGAGTTTTGATCAATCGTCTTCTCGTGAAATCGCTAACGATGATGTAGCATCTGTTAAAAAATATCTGTACTAAAGTCCAGCCCGTGGATATGAAATTTTATTGCGACAATTGTGCCCAAGGCTTTACAACCAAGCAAGGAATGATATATGTATGTTTAATTTGCTTGACTTGAAGATCTCGCTAACTTCCCAAAGCATTGCAAGAAGCGCGTTTGTCTCGGGGAAGAAGGAGAGCCAGACGAGAAAATCCTTTTGCAAGATCACTATGAACGTATGGCCGACATAAATCGTAACCTCCATGCCGAAATGCAGGCTGAGCACCACAGTCTGAACCATCTGAACTTTCCACCACCAGTGCAGAATATCCCTCGACCACCTCTCCACACTCCAGGTGCATCAAAGCGCCTTTCGTCACTCACCGCCGTCTCTCCCATGGAGGATGGTGCTCGTCAATCACCATCCGAATTGACCCCCGAGAAACGCGCTGCTCTTGAGGCTGCCCTCCAAAGAATCGAAGACAAATACGTTGCTGACCAAGCAGCAATTCCTGAGGACTGGCCCGAAGATAAAAAAGAGGCACGACTCATTTCTCTCAAAAATGGAAACGCATCTCGCAAATCTCAAATTCGCAAACAATTTGGTGTCACTCTTCGTATGCGCGACAAGGATAAGGAAGCAAAGAAAAGACGTGAGGTTTTGGGTGTGAATTCTCCATTGGCACAAGCGGGAGGGAATCGACCCGAGGATTTCCGTAATCAAATAAGTCGTTTTTCGTTGAATGGCCAGCAGATGAATCAGGGCTCAGAGAGATTTCAACCACCACCGAGTGTGAGAATGGAAACGGTTGATATGAGACCTGCTACTAGCTTTTCGCCAATCAATGCTCCACCTCTGCATCATGCTCAATCACAACCACCACAAGGTCATCAAATGACGCCGTATTCGGTTCCTCCCCATACTCAAAGTTTCCCCCCAAACTTCCTTGGGCCACGGCTCATGTCGCATCCACCACATGTTCTGGGCCAACACATAAGTCCTTATGGACCTCCACCTCCAGAACGAGAATACAGAGGACCTGAATACCATGCTAGTAAACGCGTGAAGAGAGACTCAAGTGCTGGAATGATGCGGGCGGAAGATGAAAGGAGTCGACATTTTGCACACATGGGTTCGGCACCGATGGGGATGCAGGGGGGAAATGCCTCCGGATCGGGATTAAGGGGTGGGATTGTTGATAGTGGGTTTGGTATGTTTGTGATGGAAGGAGATAAGGTTTCCGGTAGACTCACTTCTCCGGGTACACCCAATTCGTTTGGTAGACCAAATTCTTCGGGTAGACCCATCTCGGCGGGCTCAAGTGGGATGGAGGGAAATGGGAAGAATATTAAGAGAGTTCCCGTTGCTGGCATACAGCGGCAATGGGAGTCATTGAATGGGAAGAGGCCTGGTAGGGTAGAGCCGAATGTGAGAATTAGTGTTGAGGGGGATGGAAATGGAAATGGAAATAGGGAGGATGAACGGGAGGATGGTGATGAAGAGGGAGATGAGGATGGATATTTGGTGGTGGAAAAGGCCAAGGGGAAGGCCAAGGGGAAGGAGCCATTGGGTGGGGGCATCAATATTGTGAATTTGGTTAGTAGTGATGATGGCAGTGGGAGTGAGACGGGAAATGTCACAAATGCTACTACTAGTGGGGATGAGAGATAGATTTCTGGGAGTTGGTGGATATGGGAGGGGAGGGGAGGGGAGGGGAGCGCAAGGATAAGGAAAACGGGATGGATTATTCGATTGCATGCATGTTATTCACATTCTGGGAGATGTCACTTTGGAGAAGTTATCACTCTTACGCTTTCCTGGATTTCTTATACGGGGAAAGGGGATCGGGGGGTGGGTGCGGGCGCGGGCAGGGTGTTACAATGACCACAATAACAATCACAACGGGAATACGAAGAACAAAATATGAGTCTTGGGTGTTGGTACCGAGAAGCATATTCTATTATACCTAACCTTAACTTAACCTTTTTTAATTTTGAGGGCGAGTCTAAAGGCCTTGAGGGATAGGTACCTTCTTGATGGCTTGGGTTGGATTGGGTTGGGTTGTTTTGCGTTGGCTTTTGATTTCTAGGAGAGGAGAGGAAAAGAAAAGGAAAAGGAAAAAGGAAAAAGAAAAAGAAACGAAAGAAAACGAGACTTTCTTTAGCTTGGGAATTCGTAGGTAGTTTGAGATTAGGAGATTCAATGAATTATTATATATTATATGTTTGGTGTTTGGATATTCGATATTCAAATTTCACAATTCACAGTTCTTGATGAAATGATGGATGAGGGGATTTGGGATTTGGTTTGTTCTGTTTTGTTCTGTAACTTGGATGGGAATTTTCGAATTAGATATTATAGTAGATGTTATTAGGAATACAAGTGATATTTTTTAGATATATTGATATATTAATATATTGATATATTAATATATTGATATCTGTTATATCGTTTATAGCTATATTATTAAAAAGGCGTGGTGTTACTATTATTTCGAGATTTGAATTTTTTGAAGGAAGGGTGAGGGAGGTGATATTGAAGTGGGAGGAATGCCGGAGGGAAATTATATAGACTTGTGATGTACGGAGTAGACATATTATTAGAAATATTTAGAAATATTTAACCAACTAAAAATAGTTTCCAACTACGAAGTAGGGAATCCGAAATCCATAAAAACGTCATCTGCCATCTCAGCCTACCTACCTATCTATTGACAACCCATCCCGCCAATATCCTTTCTCTTCTCTACTTGAAAACCCCAACCCCAACCCCGAATCCAGCAACATCCTCCTCCAGGTCCTCCCTCCTCCATCCTTCACTACCGGCTTGCCAAGCCTTCAATCAACGCAGCCAAGCGACTTCTGTTCGCCGGATAAAATTGTATCAAAATCCCGACCTGCTGAATTAGGCAATTCTTAAACCCCCCCTTTGATACTTGGTATTTCTTGGCGGTATTGTTCGAGGGGAGATAGAGAGATAAAGAAATGGAGAGATATCATGTATATGTATATGTATATGTATACCAAGAGATACGGGAAAAACGGGAAATGGGACTGATAGAATGGAAAATGGTAAATGGTAAAGTAATGTGTTGGGGGTTAAGCTGAGTCTGATGAAATTAAGAAGGTGGGTAGGTACTAAGTGATTAGGTAGTTAGGTAGTTGATTGATCCTATCTATGGCAGGATTGGATAAAATGAATTAAGGGATGAGATGCGATATCTGATATCTGATATCTGATATCTAAGGGTTGCGTCCGGGTTGCGTAGAAATATCTACGCAGGTGATGGCGCCTAAGTGGATGGGAATTTGGGTATCGTAGTGTGTGTGTTTTGGCTAATTGCACGAGGTGGAATTTGTGGATTTTGAACTCTAGTTGATAGGCAAGGCTATTGGAAATTCCATCATCAGAATAAACAGATTATCACCACCTTCACCCTAGAATCGATATCTTAGTGGTCACTCCTTACGCGCTCTCACGCGCTTGTCACAAGCCAGATAGCTGTTCAGATAGCTGTAACTATATTTATCAAATCTTTATACCCATCGCCTTCTTCTTTGGGGTGGTAAGGGTGTGGTATGGGGTGGATACATTTAGAATTTAGAAATCTGTTCGTCGTCGAGCCTGTTCACAGATTGGATTAAGAAGGAGATAAGATGGCCACTTCATCTGACTCTATGAAGCTATCGAAAAAACTAAATAGGAAAGTGATAGATGTGAACTCTAGATCCAGTGATCCAAAAACCAAGTATCTCAAGAATATAAATCTGCAGAACTAACCACGCTTCAACCTCCCCTCAGCAGTTCCTCTCACTCCATTTTCACTCTCTGTACGACTCAAACCTAGCACACCATGGCACCAATCTTCAACCTAGCACTCGCTCTCGCGATGCCCGTCCTTTCCATGGCGGCAGCTCTCCCAAATGATCTCCCAGGTCGTGCTACTACTCAAGTAGGCACGCCAGAGATCGTTGGAGGAACCACTGCAGCTCTCGGTGAATTCCCTTATCTCGTCAGTTTGTCTTATAGTGGCTCGCATTTCTGTGGTGGTGTCTTGCTTAATGCATACACTGTTCTTACAGCAGCTCATTGCTCTGTGGACTACCCGGCTTCATCTGTCAAAGTTCGCGCTGGAACATTGGTACGTTATTTCCACTTTTCATTACCAGTCTATTCGGAGCAAAAGATGCAAAATAGCATGATGAATTGCATCCCCAATTATTTGAGTTCAAATTGAATGTGTATTGACTTATGTATAGACCTGGGCATCCGGCGGTACACAAGTCAGCGTAAGCAAGGTCGTTGTCCATCCTTCCTACAACGCGGCGAAAACCGACAACGACATTGCGCTTTGGCACTTGAAGACTGCTCTCCCAGCAAGCTCCACTATTGGCTATGCTACCTTGCCAGCACAAGGCTCCGATCCAGTTGTTGGTTCCACCACTACAACAGCAGGCTGGTATGTAGCTCCTAACTTACACCACGTCCGTTCTGGATAAAGTGCTAATATGTAAAACAGGGGTCTTACGAGTGAATCTGGATCAGCCTTGCCATCAACTGTGAGAAAAGTCTCAGTTCCAGTCATCTCGCGCTCTACCTGCCAATCAGAATATGGTACATCTTCCGTTACAACCAACATGTTCTGTGCAGGATTAGCTGCAGGTGGAAAGGACTCTTGCTCTGGTGACAGTGGCGGACCAATCATTGATGCTACCACTGGTGTTTTAGAGGGAACTGTTTCCTGGGGTCAAGGATGTGCTGAAGCTGGTAACCCTGGTGTTTACTCACGAGTCGGTAACTATGTTACTTACATTAACTCAAATCTCTGGACTTCTTTGTAAATATTGAGTAGATAGTATGTTGAAGGTTTCAGGTTAGAATTTAGGAGAAGGAGAAATTTGGCAGTATGAAGGAAGTATAGGAGTAGGTGGCAATTTAGCTATATATGGATTAGTTAAGCTCAGTCTAAATAATGATGGTGTCCTTGTGGCTTATTTACATACCTTTCGAGTCACGGAGATTTGCAGCAGCGCTTCAATGTCTTCCGAGTGGAAATTTATCCATCCTAGAATTTTGATTGAACATCTACAAAATTCTTTTGGAGAATAAAATCTTGATTTGGGACTGGTAACGGGAATCGGATCTACTTCTTGGGTACATCACAAGTAGAAATCTTGGGATCTTCGAAGCAATAGATTTGCAATTTATTATGGCTCATGAGGATTCGTTGCGTAACTTCGCACTGTTAGCAAAAATGTTTAAAATCGCATCCCTGCCTCGGAGATTTTACCAATGCCTCTTCACTCCCATGTTCTACTCGAGATCCTTTATAGAATTTGTGTCGGTACTGTAACCTACCTCGCGAGAACCAATCAATGCCTATGATACAAGCTAAGATGCAGTAAATGACACTGATATAATTCATATCTGTTATCCCGTCAATAAAGGTTATCATCATGATGTGACGACCACTTACTGTATGCTGTTACTGGAAGATGTATTGGGAATGAGAACCTGCACAATAAAAACGTCAACACGCTCTACTAAAAATGAAGCAAATTACCAACATGATAAGCGCGAATAGTGTCCAGAAGATTGTTACAATGTTGGCAAAATAACCAAAGCTACCAAGCCAGAATGGTCCGTGTGAGATTTTATCACGGCCCTTGCGGAGAAGGCAAAGGAGGGGAATGGTATAAGATATATAAGGAAGGACAATACATCCAATAATCATACTGTGAATCATGTCAGAATTGACCAAACTCTTCATCGGAACGTAGAACCCACCTATTGAATGCAGTTGTTGAGATTAAATACAGACATCCAAGTATAGAAACAACTGTTGCGCTCATCGCATGTGCTCGCAATGGAACATCTAATTTTACATTAATTGTGGCAAGAGATTTGTGGAATGGGACACCTCCATCTCTAGCAAAGGTCCAGCAGAGCCGAGATTGCCAAGTATGGCATGCAACAAGACAGCCGATACCAGTCGCCATTATAAGAGACTCAAGAAGGATTGCAGCAGATTTATTACCAAGGGACTGGTAAAATAGCTCCAGTATTGGTACCCTTGTAAGAGTTCCGACGATGCTATCAAAATTGTTGAGACTGAAGAACATCGCGACAACGAAGAACCACGCTGTCGTAAAGCCAATCGCAATCGTAGCCATGATGGAGATCGGGATTACTACTTCTGGTTGATGTACTTCTTCCGCTAGGTGCACAGCACTATCAAGACAAGAAAATGCCCAGTTTGTGTTTACGAGTCCAACGATAAAGGCGATGCCATTGTTTGGCCAGCCAGTGTTATTAATGAATGTTGCGAAGACAAATTTAAAGTCTTGATGCGCTGGGGCTTGTGATGACACGGAAATGATAATAACCGCGAATGATACTAAAGATGTGTAAAGAGTGATGGTCCCAAGTGTCGGAAGTATTTTGCCGTAGCAATTGAAAAGAAAAGCAAATAGATTGATGACTTGGTATGCAATAAAAACATGCCATTCATAAATGACACTGTTCATCCGTTAATCCTCAAGCCGAAGAAGGATTGCTCTTGGTAAAACTCACAAATCCGAATGATTCAATTGCCAACATCCAACTACTGCTGACGCAACCGCCAACGATACACTTGCCGATGCAAATAGGGAGCCAGCCCATGCACAATAACCAGTCACATATGACAAAGGCCTTGCATATCTTTTGGGAGCCAATTCCATAGCCCAAAAATGTTGTCCTGCAGCATTTGGCATTGCACTGGCCAATTCCGACAATGAACATCCTATACAGATACTCACACTCGCGATAAGAGGGATCCCATACACAAAAAGAGCAGGACCACCTGAAGCAATACCTGTGATGAAAGCACTGGAAATTCCAAACCATGAATTTGTGATTGAAAAACCTTCGCCCAATATTGACCATGCGGTAAATTTACGGCGCATATCGTGACTATTGACATCTTCATCTTGTCTCGCTGCGTTTGAGATAGTATCTTGCTCGTAAATGGTTGCGTCGGGGGACAAACTATCGTCAAGCTTTGGGATATCCATAGTGTCGTTTGGAATCCTGAGATCTCTCGAGAGATATCGAATCATGTGAAAAGTAATCGCATAGAGATTCACGATTGTGAATCGCGTTGGGCTTGTCAATAATTCAAGCCGTTTCTGAGGTTGCTGGTTCCGCGTGTGGTAATCCTAAGAATGAGTGCAATTTTTGTACAAAAGAGTTTTCAAAACACACCTGGCACTCATTTGACATTCCGTATGAAATAAGGTTATTACTCCGTGGATATACCGATGGAAATCGCGTTCTCGAGTGTGAACCCCCCAGACTCCTGAAAATATGCAAAAACTTATTTGATATCATGAAATATCCTATTGTGGCAATTTGTTCCATCAATAACCCACTTTTGGGTGGAAGACGAGCAGGAAGAAGATGCGCTGCAGATAAGAGGTTCGAATATCAAAATCTGATCACTATCACTGCTTCAGACTTATTATACTCCCTCCTTCAGAGGTCCTCCTTCAGAAGTTGTAGGATTAGTAGAAAATGGTTCAATACCGGTAAATTGTAATGCGACACGAATGTTTCGCCTAAACCTTTGTTGTGAGATTGTCTGTAAAGGTTTCAAATTTGGCCGGTATAGTAAGTAAAGCTTGGGCACGTGAAATATTCTGGCTAGATTCATTTCTGTGATGTCTCTGGGAGAAGCACATGCCAGGTCCTGTTTCTAATTCATCGTAGGATGAATACGATATATGATCCAACACCCGATTTTTCGACAAGGCAGATGGAGACTACTCCAACGAAGTCCAAGGGACCGCAAGGAACGGCATCGTGTGATGGCCAACGATACCATGATTCAGACTGTCAGCTGAGACTGTTAGATATGATATCATATTGATTCTTCATCCGAGATAAAGTTATATACTTAACACGTTTCTGAAGTATTGGTATGTAAGATTTTGATATCAACATGTTGAAGTAAAGGTTGATGTCTTCGATTGATCCTTGTTTATGCAGCAAAACACGTCTTGGAAGGTCACACAACATTAACATACTGTGGGATCCTCACCGAAGCGAAGACTTTTTAAAAATCTTCTGTAGGATTCCTCTTTCAAACCCTAGAGTTCTTATCCTTTTCACGTGAGTGTCCATCACGTGTTATACATGTGACATCATGCCATGAGGCACTTTCTCATCTGTCCATGGAATCGGACCTTAGGATATTACGACTTTTGACAGATCACATATGCATTAGCGAAGCTTATTGTTAGCGTGTGCGTGGTTTATTTGCCGTGGCCATTCTATTATTCAATCTACACCCTCTTGTACTCGAACCCCTAATGGCAAACCCGCTACATCAACAAGAATGCCACTACTGGTCGAGTGATCTGGTGTCGCTACAAGGAATATTCGTACAGGTTTTATCAATGATGTCGGTAGATAGGCAGTCAAAGTTGAAGAGTGGCGGCACGTTCCGAATTCGCTGCCCGTCAACGAACTGTGCTCTTGATTCACGCACCGACAAGAAATCTGAAGTCGACAGAATCCTGCTAAAAGATGACAATTCACCCGACAATGAATATCAACATTTACCGATGAATTTTGAAGATACGGAAGTGGAGAGCATCGAATATGATACTAAAGCTGGTAAGAAGTCGGCAGACAAGCCAGCTGCAATTACTCATCAGGACTTGGAAAATGGCACAGACACCGAGCAAATTCAGACATTTACCTACAACGAAGAAAAAGCAAAAAGGCACAGTTTTGAACATTCCCATGGCTTCGAAGTCTCCATTTCCCAGAAAATCAAGGTCCAAGCATGGCCAATTTGGACCGGCGAATTAGAAGTCGAGGCCAGTCAGAAAAATGATTGTAAGTGGGGTGAAAAGAACACTCTTACGACGAACTGGGGTATCGGTCAAGCTCTTAAGGTGTCAAAGAACAGTACATTTTTGGCTACTTTGACGGCGACAAAGATGGGGATTTCACTGCCATTTGAGATGAAAGAGATTGTCAAGGATTCGGGTGCGAAAAATACTATCTGTGGATTTTACAAGGGCGTTTCATATTATGGTGCCTCTACTAGCGTTAAAACGAAGTCTGGTTCTTTGGAATCTACTTATGAGGATGAAAACAGGATGTTTGAAGATGATGCCGAGGGAAATGACACAGGTGAAGAACGAAGCTACCAGGTGGATAATGAGGAAGAGAGTTCCTATGAGCCAAATGAAGATGAGACTATTGATAATTCGGACCAATCCTATGATGGCCTATCATCATTTGAGAACGAAGGTTACGAAAATGGTTCAGAACAAGAGGAAGAAAACGGTGTTGGGCCGGAACTTGAAGATGAAAAGGTATATGAAGAAGGTTATGAGGCAGAGGATGGCCGCCAGCCTAACGAGATAGACTACGACGAAAAATGGTCGTGGAGGTAAGGTAATGAAGACGGTGAATCTTACAATACTGGGTACCAACAAGACGAGTTTGAGGAGACCGCAAACCAAGAACAAACATCTTACGAATCAACCCAAGAGGAATCAAACGCCGAGGGAACAAATGAACAGTCAACCTACGGCCGAAGCTCCTATGATGATGAGAATAATCACGAGGAGCGCCAGTATGATGAACCCAAGGTAGAGAATCTATCCCTCGAAGACTCAAGGCCGACCTACCAGGAAGATGTAGAATCATACTCGGTAGGTTACAGCCAGCAAAGTTCTGGAAAAAATCGCTATGAAAATAACCGATTCATGATCAAGCCATTGACGGCGAAAATACCTATGGCAACAACAATATTTACGATCGCAGACCTTAAACTCAACCCATGACCAAGATTCATAGAACATCGCATTCCTATGAATGACCAATATGAATGAATAAGCGCGGAGAAGGATAAGGTGTATTGTTTATTTTCTATGCACCTAGAAGCGGAGAAATCCTATAGACGTTCCGCTCGCGTATCTTCTTCTCATGAAACTTCAGAATCAATATTTCTGTCTGTTTCTAGAATTTACGACATTTAAATTGCTTTCACCTAGTAGAAATTCAATTGATTGTCTTTGCTTTTACTTTTTAAAAGGTCTTTTCTTTGGTTTAAAAGCCGTGAAGTTCAAGTATTAAAATTCAAGCAAATCAGTGAGTACATAGGTAGTGACCATAGATTGCCTCGCTGGAGAATCAACTAATAAACGGCCTCTAGGAAAGTGGTGCGGGAAGAACCTTATGTAAGCTCTTGAGTTTAGGTTACTTCATTTCTTCTTTCTTTACTTCCTGTCCTTCCTGTCATATATCAATATCTATTTCCTAATTTTTGAAAAGCCCTTTGCTCACGTAACAGTGATTATCTATCTACATTGTAAAATTGCACTCTCAAAACAAGCATTCGTGGAGTGGGAAATGCATATTGACATATTTAAAAGTGAATTTGAAAGGGGGAAGATCGAACTTTTAGTTTGAAAAACTTCAACTCAGTTATTCACAAGATAAATCTCCCATTTTCTTTTACAAACCATCTTCTTTGCAGTTTCTTCGGGTGGCCGCTGGTCACAGTATTTGAAGGCGAAAGAGCTAGAGAACTCTAGATGGAAGATGGAAGAAATGCTGAGCAAAGGCGATGTTGTGTTTCAATTATATTGAAAAGAAGTTCTCTCATCGGAGAGCATCATCGAATCCTCCATGTTTATGACTGGTCAGAGGGAACAGTATTTATTCACTTTATATCTCTACCAGTAGATTCTTTTTACTAAAGACACAACGCTTCAATCGGATGACAACATACTAAACACCGTACTAAAAGATTCAACACCGCCTCCAAAATAAAAATGCCTCCCTCACCAGGTGAAAGCCTCTCCACCTACATCTCCAAACTCTGCATAGCAAAGCCAAACCTCCGAACAACCCCAAACATGGAAATAGATTCCCCACCCAACACCCCATCACCCCGCCATCCATACGCCCACTGCACCGTCTGCAACCCCTCCACCTTCTCGACCTGGCTCGACGAAATCGGCCCCGAAAACACAAACACCATAACGCACCTCACGCTCCTGCCCTCTCAACACCTCGGCCGCATCATCTCCATCCCCTCCCTCAACGACGACCTCGGCGATTCCCTCGGCGACGAACAAACCTTCGCCGAACTCCAAGCCTGGATTACCCTCCTCCGACGTCTCTCCAACTTCGCAATCGGCATCCGTTCTCTCACTATCTTCTTCGCTGCAGATTTATCAGGCGGAGATACGCACGGCTATCGAAGGGGGGTGGGAGAATGTCTGGCGTTTATTTGGGCGATTGGAAAGTTCACGGGCCTGGAATATGTGGATTTGCAGGGCTTTTTCCCGGCGCAGTGGCCGTATTATTTGAGGAGTATATGGGGGGATCGGACGCTGGTGTTGAATACGAGTCCGGCGCCGGATTATTTGTTGTGGGAATGGAGAAGGGGGACGGAGAGTTTGGATCCGAGGGATTTTGGTTGGCAGTGAGGTTATGGGGTGGGATGGGATATTGCGTGGGGAATTCGCATATGGTATGGGGTTCGATATGGTAAAGAAATGGGTGCTGCGATGGATATCTTCGGTTTGCTTTTTGTTTGCGGTAATGGAAGGGCTGGCTGATTGTTGATTTCTGAGAACGGCGGTAATGATTGATCTTATCTACACATATAGGTGTGCAATAATATATTCTTGTGATTTCGAATGTAAGTTTTAGGACATGCCGTGAAAATATGTAGAGTGGCTGGAAGAAGTGATTACATGGCACTGTGAAGTCTGTGATGACATAAGCTCTTTTGATCCCTCAAAGGAACTTTTACATCTAGAACTGATGGATGACTTGTTTACTTTTAATAAAGCTTTTATGGATGTTATTCTTTGTAGTATTTGATCGATGTTGTAGTCTTAAACATAACATTACTTTTGGTAGAAATGGCTTGCTACATGCAGTCCTCGAAAGAAATATACACGAGACTCTTAGATTATCTGAACATGAACCGAAAACGTTCCAAACTCTTTGGTTAGAGTTCAAAATCAAGTCTAGAGCTACGTGTTGCTACTGTATGACCCAGAAGTTCATCCCTCAAGACTTTATCCCCCAAAACTCGGTCTACCAAAGAAGCAGCTCACATTTTCCTATCCTTACGGTCATTAAATGTACATCATAGTATACATATTCGGTCCCATACGTACCTTCAATCATAAAATTATGGATATTGCCACTCTTGCGCAGGAATTTTATAAGGATTAGCAGGGGAAAAAAAGACGAAGTTCAAAATCTCAATCGTAAGGTTCTTAATCGATTGAGATAAATTCCACTGAGATAAATTCCACGTCTCACTCGGCAGTTTGATTCCATGAGAATGAAGTCCAGATTCGATCAGATGCAGTTTGCACAACCATATAGCCCCTTCACCATGAATCCACCTATTAGGGCAAAATTTTATGAGAAGGTTCATCATCAACCTCTGCCACTTATGCTTCAAGAAACCATAGTCTTTTGGATGAAACTCCAAGCACTCTTTAGCACGCCAATAATTCAAATTTACGTTGCGGTGCGGTTCAAACTAACTTGCAGTGCCAATTAACCTGATCATTTGATAATGAAGGCTCTAAAATTCTTCGATGAAATGATTTCGATTTCCCTATCAAACAGAAGGATACCTGGAGATTTACCCTCTCCAGCAAAGATAGGTAGAGTTCCTTGAAGGCACTTCCTTCAAACTTCTTAAGTGCAAGTTCACGAGAGAAACTATTGATGTCTAGCAATGAACGAGCTACATTCCTTTCTACAGTTTTGGATGTGGTACATCTTCCAAGTGACTAGGCGTCACATAGTACGTGTGGACCAGATTATTACTATCAATGTCTCTAGCAAGCCCATAAAATTCCTGAGAGGTCGATATTTCTGGCCCACCGACTTTCCATGATTCCATCCAGCTCTTTGGTTCTGGATTTCTCTCGGTTCTGAGCTGCTCTTAGTTCTGGGTTGCTCTTTAGTGGCAGCCCCTTAATTTACCTCTTCGTCACGCGTCTCCTGACTTTCCATAGCCACTTTGGCAATTTGACCTTCTAGCCACTCTCTTTAGATGGAACTTTGGACGGGATCATATTTGCGCCTGGAGATGAGATTCGGATACCTCGGAGTGCTTTTCAATGTTCCAATGCGGATTTGATAAACTTCTCTGCCGAGATTGTATGCTGTATAGAGCTTTTTCAATATTCCAATTCAGACTTGACACTGAAATGACCTCTTAGGCTTGAAGACCTTGATTTTAACAGGAGGGGTTTTTGGTGTTTGAGAGAATTTCTTCGAAGGAAGCCAAGAAGTTTTGAAGGAGCTGTGTTCAACAAAAGTATGGGAGAGAAGAAGAAGAAATATGGAGAGAATTGGTAAATAGTAGATAATAGAAACAAACGTTAATATTTAGTATTAAGATGGAAAATTAATATTGAGCTAGCTCTTAAAAGGAAATTCCTATTGAAAATTATATAGGATGTTTAAGGAAAGTGGTGAAAATCAATGTGTGGTACGGTCGATTTTAATAGTGCTATTTTAGCTCGCTACTAGACCTTCATCACCCCCCCTCACCAAAATGACTAAGCATTAATACGCGAAGACTGTTCTCACTGCTCAGTTCACCGGTTTATATGCGTATTGATATATTTTGCAACATACACAAGGGAAAATCGAGGATTCCAACTCTATGCAGTTTTTATCATGAGACCCCTTATTGGTCATATATTACTGAAACTGTTCATATATACTTCCCGGGTACTTCACAACTGGGTACTTCACAGCTTTTGATCATGATGAAGCTGTCACAAGGTCTACCTGCCTCCCTCTTCCAAATCCATGACTAAAATCGATAATTTAGGACAAAAGCTGCCCAGAAGTGATTAGAAACCCTATGGTACCAGAATAACAGGATTATCCTGCTTTAAGAGTTAAAATGTATTATAATATGTAATGAAACGTTATAATAAATAACAAAATTAAAGTTTAAAAAATTATTAATTTTATTAAAAAATAAAATGTACTAAAAACCTTAATAATTAAACTCTTTTTGATTTTTTTCTTTAACTTTTCAATTTCTCTTTTTTTTTTTAATTTCTTTTTAATCTTTTAATTTTTTTAAAGAGTAAATCTTTTTAAGTAAGTTTTTTTAAGTAAATCTTTTTAAGTAAATCCTTTAAATAAATTTCTTTGCTTTTTTTACTTACTTACCCCCCTATTTCAATTCTTTTAATCTTATAATAGTATATCTTCAATTTTGGTGATAATAATATAAATGATATATAAACTTTCCGGTTTTGGAAAGCTTAAAAAAGTTTAAAATAAAGTTAGAAAATGTACAGAACAAAGAATATTTCAAAAAGCATTTTGGTTTAATTATTAAATTTAAACTTTATTTTAGTATAATTTGTTACATTTTTGTTATATATTCCATTTTGTTTCCTAATGTATAATCAAAAAATATCGAAATTCCTGCTCTAGGAATAGATTATTTCTGTTATTGGTACAGGGTGGGGAGAGCAGGATTTTCTTATTATATTGGTACTGTAGGGAAATACTGTAGTTAAGCTAGGTGATGTTAATGGCAGGTTATGGACCTAATTTCACCGGGGAAAGAGCTTTGGTCTTAATAAATCAGTCGCAAAGCCCATGCATTCCTTCCGAAGACATGGAAGTGGTATATCTTTTGAACTTACAAAGAATTCACTAAAATATAACATCATGAACGAAACTACGTACATAAGTACTGAGAATAACTTTGTAATCGTTTCTGTGAACTTGAAGGAAAAGCTACCATAAAATATCCATGAGAGATATCCCATCTATCCGACTTCATTAAAACCTGCATCTACCCTGTGTCAAGAATCAATGAGATCTTAGGAATCATTGAGGTGATACCAGATAACGCGAGCATCGGAATTACAGAAGCAGTTGAGGAATGCGAAGATCTATCGAAGGGCGCTTGGGTGAAGAGTTATCTGAAGTATGGAGTCAATTGGGGTTCTCAAAGTACACCGCCAAGAAGGTTCGGGTATATATTCATTTTTGTAGTTCTTTATCTTTCGATTTCCTCGAATCTCCAAGTTTCTTGAACCTTCATTGCTCCAGAAAAGTTACAACTTTCGAATTTCTTTGCCTACTCCCATCTTCTAGCATGTGAATAAAGTGCTACGTGTTCGAACTTCACCAGAAGACTCGTGTAGTGCCGTCTTCAAGAGTTAGCGCGAAAGAGATCTAATAGTCGAGGCAGAGTTGGACATTGAGGCTCTTATGTTCAGGATTGCGTAAGACACTCTAGGTGTATGACCTGAATTATCCAAGCAGGAAGTGGTCTACCCATAGAACTGAATTGAATATTGAAGAGGTGTAGGCTGCCCAGTCTCTCGTCTTAGATTACAAGTGTTGTTGTGAGATTTATGGCGGCTTAGTTTTCAACGCAGTTGTGTGTTTTATATCGCAATTTTGCAATCTTAAAATAGTGATTCTTATATGAGAATATGATTAGAGTTCTAGTTCTAGATTGAAGGTGAGCGAAGTGCGTTAAATTAGTAAAGAGTTTTAAGGTAGAAGAAGTAACGTTTTAAGCGAGTCAGGAGCTTTGGGGACTGAGGAGTTTAGACAAGTGAAAGGACTTGAAGAGGGAATACGCTAAAACCCTATATTATTATAGGGGATTGTTTTTTTAGTATGAAATGCGATGTATTACGATGATGTTTCGTGAGACAAATTTGCGATTTACAACCATAAGCTATGACTAAGAATTACAGTGGACAATAGAAGACTACCATTTGTATTGGAAACTAATCATCTTATCTAAAATTGGCTCAAAATTACACTATAAAACTGATCTTTGTCTACTTCACCAAGCATTCAATGCCCATCTTCGTTGCGCCATTCGCCAATGCTATCATCCTCATCCTCATCACCCTCAACAAATAAACAGCGATCCATTACCTTTCCAATATTAGCTTCGTGTTCTTCCAAGCAACTTGAGTATTCGTTGGACAAATAGTTGGAAGGTTCCACCATGTCTTCGAGATCTTTTCGAAAGATCGTCGTCGCATAAGATCTGCTGAGAGGAAGCCCATGATTGCGAAAAACACTGCTTTTGCAGATAGTAAGATCCTCAACCATGTTACTCTCGGCAACAAGACGAAATTGCGGCTTCACAGTAGAATTCTCTTCTACGCGCCGTTGGATCTTGACGAAGGAGATCAGACCCAAGCCGTTCGTTTCGAAATATTTGAAACCATCTACGGCAGTGATACATTGGCAGATGCTAGTCCCGACATGATTGCAACCATCTGGTCGAACCAATCCGAAATCATTGTATAGTTTGCTATCAAAGGTATCTCCTTTGATGGCAGTGATAGTCTCTAGCATGGGGCTGTTAGAGATGAGTCTCCCCCAGAAATTTGTCATGTCAAGCCTATTGTAGCAAAAGGCGCAAGATTGGTTGTCTTCGTCTTCGTCTTCGTGGTCATGGTCATTGAAAAGCGGCAATGGTACCGCCAAATGGCTGATATTGGCAAAGAAGCCGGGAATCTTAGCTGCGGAGCATTCCTTGATATAGTCGAGGTCATTGTCACATATGTCGAGTACTACAGTGTTGGATTTGTGAATGAATATCGGCTTGTTGTTGTCAAGAGACGGAAGAACGATTGGCATGTGATCTAAAGCAAGTTTGCGAAATGCTTTTGAGACAAAATAAACAGCGGTATCGTGCTCTTCTTCTTCTTGAAGGCAAAACTGGTCCTCTGCCTTCTGAATGAGCCTGAAATTTCGTGGGATATTTCTGGCTGGGAGACAGAGCTTCACGATTATTGCCTGTAGCTCCAAAGGAAACTCGTGGAATATATAAAACTTCTGGAGTTGTGCCCCTGTGTAGCCGCCGCCATAGAGAACGACGGATGGCATTTGACTGGTAGGAGCAGCTGCATGGATGATGTTGCCAGTTGACTTGTTCAAGTCCGTAGCCATGTTTCTGAAAATAGTTTCCATGTTTCGGACTGCAAGGATAACTGGTTGGAGCGAATCATTGTTGATAGTGGATTGAGCATCAAATTTGGCGTCGTCTGAATCGGCACTACGTGGATCTTGGTCATCGTTCTTCGTAGCCAATAGTTGATCTGAAGCTACCAAGATAGCATATGATTCTCCCTCTTTCTTCTCGTCTTCCACTGGTGTAGATGTAGGATTCCTTCCTTCGTCATTCGAAAAAATTGAATGTGTGTCAGCTGTTTATTATTAGTTGAAGCACAGTAAAGATCAATGAACCATCCTTACAGTTATCCATCATTTCGTTAGTAACCGTTGATGTATTCTGAGTAGATTGAGACATTTTGTCAGGGAAGGGAATTGTAATAAAAGACTTTCTGTAGAGAGATGAAAATAAATTCAAGTGTTTGCTATTGATTGTTTGAGGCAAGTTCCTCCAGTACCAAGTTCTTGAGTGGCTTGAATGGTCAAATTCCCTCCCAGGTGGGTCAATTCTTTGGGAAAATAGTATGTTGACACGAAAGTGAAATCAAATGATTGTTTGGACACAGTAAAACTGAATTAGAAAACAGTGAACTTGCTTGCATAGGGTGTCCAGCTCCTTGAGGTTGTGTTATGAAATGTCTGTCCCAGTTGCTAACCGAGAGGAAAAGGGCGGATAAAGATCCGGTGAAGGGTCAATTTGTTTTTGACAAATATTTTTTATTAGTCCTTCAAGTAATTTCTTTTCTTGTAGTGAATTAGATACCAAGGCTAGGCTCATGCTATGTAATTTCGAATCAAATTGTGTAATTATGGTGAATATCAGCATGGCAATAGGTATGTGAAGATATATCATAGGCAAAATGGATGTAATGATATCCTTTTGGGGTATTTTTTGGGTATACTTTGGAGCCAAACAGAATTATTTATTGCAAGTCAAAAACGAATAAATCTTCAATTTCGAGGAAGTATTAAAGGGGGATTGGGCGATCCTTGAGAGATGAGAAGTATATCATGAATTAGTACACCAACTGTTGATTGAAGCATATTTGGTTAGCTAGTCTCACTATTTGGTACTAAAAATATTGAACTCAAAGCAACGGAAACTTAGAAAATTTTCATTTATGATGTACAACATATATCTAGTATAGAAGTCTTATTAGATAACTTGGCAGCTGCTTATTGCCGCCATCTATATGGCAGATATTGTGAGATACAATTATCCACTTTCAATAAGACGTAAATCCGACTCGTCGTATAGCTTTGCGTATGTGTCAAAATGTTGCCCAGCTGGATAGTCCTTCGATTTGTCTCGTGCTTCATAAGTTTTGGTAAAATCCCTTGCCCAGCTTGCCTCTCCATATGTCATCCAATCTCGCTCAAGACCTTCCCAATCGTCAGTGAAACAAGAAGGCGCCGTTCTCCGTATTATGGCAAAATCGTTTTCCGGTGGCTTCCATTTAGTATAATCTGGATCTCCTGGATATTTTTTCCTGGGAGTAGACTTTAATTTGGAGAATTCTTCTTGAGCCAAATCCTTCAAGAAACTGATTTCATCTCGGTCGTTAGCTTCGTACCAGTAACCCCCTTCAATCTTGTCAAACTGTATTAGTGCTGTTCCACAATTTCCATTGAGACCGTATCTGCGCTCGTCCTTCAGACTTTTGACAGGTTTATATGAACCAAGCTCCATTACCCCGCAGACATCGCATCTCCACACATCCTTTCTTTTGGGTAAAGGGTTCCAGAAATCGGTTTTCATATCATATTGATTCTGTGACAGAAACTTGCGGAAGCCTTCCTCCTGAGATTTTACAAGACTTTCGATTAAAGGTTCATCGTGGGGGTCGGCATCCCTATATCGATTTATGGTATAGCTGGGATGGTCAGGTTTGGTTTCATTCCCATCCCGCCAAGCGCCCGCAATCTGGATAAACACCAGTCGTTGAAGTTGGGGTAGTCGTGAAATTATGGCAGGAGGAGAACATTCAACGTTGCGCGTGCAGGGATAACAGCGTGATGCGTCCCAGCAATGATGGTCAATTGCAAGATACTTAAGCTTTTCGCGACAATTTTGCTTCTCCAATGCGTGAAGAAAACCGGTGTTATGCAAATGCCCGACTCTATCACCGATGAATATGATATCTTTCTCCCAGTCTACCCAACGCCCAAAACACCTTGATCTTCTTCGAAGAGCGATCTCTCTAGATTCATGATTCACTCTTGCGAGAGGAGGATCAAAACATCTCCTTTTGCAGCCACAGGGTATCGCATACCATTCAAAAGAGGTGGGGTTACCTTTCCTATCGTAACGATCTGGTATATTGCACACTTCAATGACGTGAGCCGGTTGCGAATCTTCAGCAGCATTCCAGATCGCCGTCCTCAACTCGGGGGGAAGACATTGGAAGGGGCTGAAAGTTGGTTCACTCAAATTTCTTGAAGCTTGCCTAGTTGAAATCATGAAAGCGGGTGGTAATTTATTTAATGAAATTTGAAGATATCGTTGAAATGAAATAGATAGGTGTGTGTATGAGTATTTGCGGGGTTTGGGATTTGAGGTTATACTCGTAATAAAGAAGCAATAAGATGTCATGATTAGTCAGCTTCCTTTATTACCATTGACAAACCCTAACCGAATTATTAACCTAAGGTTAGTAACCTTACTAAGCACAGTCCGAACAACAATTGGCTTGGAAGAGGTGAGGTCTTACCTTCCATAAAATCTATCCAAGGAATATACTCTATTTTCGGGACAGTTTTTAAGAAAGATGATTCAAGGACTTTGATGTAAACATAATATTTTAAGGGTTTGTATATTGGAATTAGGGCTCGAGTACGCTGGCTAGAGGTCAAGCATGCCTCACAGATATCACGGATGTATTAATCGTGTTTGGAATGGGAGATTAATAGCAATCTATGTTGCTAAGATTTACTGCATTCATAGTTCGTTGGATGAATGTAGGGACTGTTACAGAATGTTGTCTGCCTATAATGAGCGTACTTGTATCAATTATACTCAATCTAAGGCTATACGCTACAATATACAGCTGACGTCGCGGTCATCCTCAGTCAGTCCCAGTGTCCCACTCTGTACTAGAAGACTAGACATGAAATATTTCAATATTTGAAAAGCAGTGGGTGTTTGCAAACACACTGCTATACTTGAAGTTGATTAGATGTTTCAAAATAATTGAGTACTCCAGATGTATTGAATGACCAAAGGTCCAGAGGTCCCACATTGGCTGATTTGAGCAAACAACAATTGTTTCCAGTCGGTCTAAAATGGACACGAAGTGAATCGAAAATTATTATTAGGGAAACGTCATACTTTATAGTGGTAGATGTTTCAAACTCTATACATCATCAACCCTAGAGTTCACCCTATATGAAGCCATTTCTTCGCTTGCGAAACTGGCGTACTTTGTTTGTGCCCAAGATTTTTAAGAACACGTATTGCATGGGAAGTCTACAACCGAATGAGTGCGTATATGAGGTTTCACAACACTGAATCAATATCATCTTGACTTCAGTTCTGGGCTTGCAAAATCATCTAAGTTATGCGTGAGATTCAGAAAAGAAGACAAAACACGTGAGAACTGTACTGAATCGAACGAACAACAACCTCCAATGTCATAATCATATATTGACGCAATTTACGCGCTTGCGAAATCATCAGACCAACACACTTTGACTTAAACGTCATCTATTACATACACCGCTATAATTTTATCTACTCCATACCTTCCATGAGCTCCACTGCATCCAGCAACATTCCTTTATTGCCGATCCACAGTCTCAATCGATCCCAATCTTTACCCTCTTCTTCTCCACGCCGCCACTTTTCGTGAAATCCCCAAGATCCTGCCACCTTATCTATCGCAGCCCGTTCTTCTTCACGAATCCAACGCTCCCTTAACGGCATACCCGGGGCCCAAGTCACGCGATCCATTTGATCATTAGCTGTCGTTACAGCTACTAAACCAATTGTAGTCGTAAATCCCATATATGCCAATATTCCAGCAAATGCGATTTTTGTGGCCATACCGGGTTCCATGGTACTTTGGAACATAGCAAGTTGCGACGCAGCCCCATATGCTGCAAGAGGTGCCAGGGCAAGTCCAGTGGTAGGGAATAATCCTTTTCGGATAAATTTAGCACGACGAAATGATTTCTGTGCATATGATGTATCAACGATATCCATAGCCACATCTAATTCCCTCGCATCGATTGCGGTTTGCAAAGCTTGTTCTGCCACGGCAATTGGGATGGCATTGTTAACCTTATTTGAATTCTGATTTTTGAATTGTATCGGGTTCGAGCCCTCAATTGGTATCGGCTTGTTCGCATAAAGGTAAAATACCCCCGGGAAAGTTTCCGGTTTTCCTAGACATGATTGCGCGCTGATATATAGTGCTAAAATTTCTGGCGATATAAAGACAGCTTCATGGGCAACGATCGAAAACAAATCTTGTGAGAGCTCGTCTACTAGAGATTGGGTCTCGTGGGATAGCTTTTGGACTCGCAACTTCTTCGATCCTCGATCAGTTAAAGAAAGTAATGACGCCGCAGCTGTTACATCCTTCTTTACTTCTGATGATTTGGCAGGCTCTCCAGCAACATCCGCGGCAACCAATCGGCATGTATATAGAACATCCAAAACAGCCTTTTCCGAGGATATAGTTTCTGTACTAGTTTTCAATAATGTATTGCAGGCCTCCACTCCACGCCTTAGCCCCTGCTCTAGTTCTGCTTCCGTGATGTGCCGTGATGGTTGTGCATGGAATCCGTTCGAATTTAAAGATTGTCGCAAAGAATCAAGAGGGCTAGACTTTGATGGCTTGCTTGATCGTTTTCTGGTAGTGGTGGTAAATGTGCGAGGAATGGCATTGATTACTTTTGAAAGTCGACGCTGTTGTCTGAAGGAAGGTTGTTGAGAAGTTATGAAATCGCATATGCGGCACACATCCGATCGAGGCTTGAAAATGCGTTTAGACATTTTGCAGGACAATGATTGAATTTTCGTGATATTGAAGTCTTCATTTGAGGTTTTTTGATAAGCTGTAGTCAAGCCCACCCGAAATGTCTTATCCCTGCTCTGGTCTGGGTCCCCCCCCTTGTAAATTTTGATGTGGCTGACTAATAAAGAAGGCTGAATTTAGTGCATGAGCCACAATCGTGACGACGAACCCAATGCGTGAATCCGATTTAACTTTCTAAGCTTCTATTCGGGCATCTTCTTTGAAGTATTGAAACATACGATCAATTCATTTTGTTTAAACACATCAACCTAAGCCTTCATGTTTGAATGAATGAGATTCAATACCAAAGAACTTTGGCCGAACGATCAATTTTCATTACATTGAAACGTTGTTGTCCTACATCAAATTAAACAACTGTTGTTCACGAAATCATGCCTCCTCCGCCTCCTCCTCCACCACCTCCACCACCAGGGGGTTTTGGAGGTCCTCCTCCTCCTCCACCTCCTGGGGGAGCTCCCGGATCTATGCCATCAAGACCGCCTGCGAAAGTCGCTGCCAACAGAGTAAGAGTTCTCAGTTGTATAGGTTCTTCAAATTTGTTAAGTCGGTGTTGCTAACTATATTACAGGGCGCACTACTATCAGACATCACGAAAGGGAGGGCACTCAAGAAGGCCGTAACCAACGATCGATCGGCACCAATAGTAGGTAAAGTATCAGGCGGTTCTGGGCCAATGCCAATAGGAGGTGCTCCACCAGTTCCGGGAATGGCAAAACCTCCTGGAGGATTCGGCGCACCACCAGTACCAGGAGGCAACAGGGCTCGAAGCGGAAGCGACCAAGGGAATAATAATGTTGCCTCGGGAATGGAACAGCCTCCACAATTAGGAGGAATATTCGCAGGCGGCATGCCCAAGCTAAAGAAACGAGGCGGAGGAGTAGATACTGGCGGTAAGCTCTACGTTCTATAGGATTTAAGATAGATTCTAATTCATTACAGCAAACCAAGATTCATCTTATACATCAGAACCGGAATTTTCTGCGCCGAAGCCGCCAGGCATGGCAGCTCCTAGACCTCCAACAAACGCAGCCCCGCCTTTACCGTCAGTCAGACCTCCTCCTCAGACCAGCGCTACTACACCTGCATTTGCGCCATCGATTGCAAACTTACGAAAGACCGGTGGGCCATCAATGTCTCGACCTGCATCTTCAGCCTCTCTTAAAGGGCCACCACCCCCTATTGGCAAGAAACCTCCTCCGCCTCCAGGGACTCGAAAGCCCTCATCAGCATTAGCAGCATTATCAGCCCCTCCACCCCCACCGCCATCATTCGCACCACCACCTCCTTCTTCGGCACCTCCACCCCCTGCTGCACCTCCGCCACCACCTTCTCCAGCTCCACGTCCTCCCAGTAATCCACCTCGATCACATGCGCCTCCTCCACCACCAACATCTCCACCTTCAATTAACGGAGGTAGTCAGAGTCTTGCTATGCAAGCAGCAATTCGTGCTGCGGGTCAAGCATCACCCATGGGCGCGCCCCCTCCCCCGCCACCACCACCTTCTAATGGGCCTCCCTCTATATTGTCGCATAGAGCACCATCTCCACCAGCTGCACCGCCTGCGCCACCACTATCAAGAAGTCAGAGTCAACAACAGGGAAGAACTCACACAATGGATTCTAGTTCATATACACTCTCATCAAATGGTAGCTTAGCGAAAGCCGTTACTTCTGATTCTAACAGGAGGGTCGTAATCAACGACACCCGATGGAAATTTACAGATGAATCGGTATTCCCCAAACCACGAGAATTTATCGGTGGACCTAAGAAATACCGAGCCGGTCGTGGTAGTAGTGTTCCATTGGATCTGAGTGCTTTCCAGTAAGAAATTACTTACAAGAACTGATTTATTGGTTTCGTATCCATCTGTTATCATTATGATTTAGGGCGTTATAGCGGGATATCGATTAGAATTCGGTAAGGCGGCATCAAACTATCTGAATTTGGAGTTTTAATTTCGGCAAAGAAACGTCATATTCCCCTCCCCCCCTAAGTCGAGGAGAGATATCAGTGCCAGGAGTGCTTAATGAGAAAGCTGGCTGAAGGGGACCACAAAATATAGTTTTAAAATCATGTGTGATGACGAGCCAATTTTTAGAAGATCAATAAACTTTCGCTATCACTACGGTACTTCTTGTTCTTGTTCATGGATTATGATGTTGAATGGTATTAGTGATTCCTAGGTATTGTGATTCGTAAAAAGCCAAGGTTCATACAAAGAGCATTTTGAATTTTATGATTCATTCGTCTATTCATTCAATAGGGAAAACAACCAAGTAACTGATAAATATAAATCAATTGTATTCAGATATAATTCCGCACATATTAATACCTATTATTGAAACAAAGAGGACTTGTTGCTAAATTGGGTAACAGATTTAGCTTTTACTCGGATCATACAATTTGGATTCCGACCCTGAAAGGACAGTTTGCTCTACCGAGAATCTGAACCTTAACCTTAAACTTCCTCACTTCATCCCCTCTTCTTCACACAACTTCTACCTCTTCCAACTGGTACTAGTAGACCCCTCACGATCACAAAATACTATTTGGTATTAATTGAGGATATATAATCTAATTCGACTTCTTTTACTTCTCTTCGATTTGGTGCAAGTCCACAAGAATTGCGACAATGTCGATACGCGGTACAGCAGGGTATAATTTGGGTGGGCAGAACTCATTCGGAGGAGGACCACGTATGGGTGGTATGGATAAGCAGAATGAACCAGGTGCTCTTGATGCGATCAGGGAGCAAACAAGCAAAATTGAGGATTTCTTGGATACTCTAAGTGATCCTGTTAAGCCGTATGATCTACCTCTTTTATGTTTCCTCGCAGGACCCCCGCAGAGGACAGAGGACAGCTTTGAGGGGTCCTAATTATGTGCTTGGATTTACTTTGATTTGCAATTTGTTAACCTTTATATTTCTGCAGATATTTACCAGCTATCGGACGATTCTTAATTGTTGTTACATTCTTGGAGGATGCACTGCGAATAATTACACAATGGAGCGATCAACTATTATATCTGCATGATTACCGACACAGTATGCTACCTATCTGTTCAAAACATAGCACAGCATAATAATTAACAATCTTCTAGTCCCAACCGGTCTTACACATCTCTTCCTAATCCTTAACGTATGCGCAATGCTTTCATGCTCTACACTTGTCATCACACGAAAATACTCGGATTACGCTGTTGGTGGATTGATGGGTGTCGTGGTGATACAAGCTCTCGGATATGGTCTTATCTTTGATCTCAACTTCTTCCTCCGGAATCTTTCGGTCATGGGTGGCCTATTGATGGTTTTGTCCGATTCATGGGTCCGCAAGTCAAAGGCATTTGCCGGTCTTCCCGAAATAGATGAGAAGGACCGCAAAATGTACTTCCAGCTCGCTGGTCGTGTTTTGTTGATCTTCCTCTTCGTTGGATTCGTTTTCAGTGGCACCTGGAGTGTCTGGAGAGTGATTGTGGCTCTTTTTGGTCTCGTTGCTTGCGTAATGGTTGTCGTGGGTTTCAAGGCAAAGTTCAGTGCTATCATGCTTGTTCTCATCTTGAGTGTTTTCAACGTTTTGGTCAACAACTTCTGGACTGTAAGTCAAGCTCTATTGCATATGCGGGGAATTTTGCTAATTTACCATAGCTTCACGAACACCACCCTCACAAGGATTTCGCAAAGTACGATTTCTTCCAAATTCTATCCATTGTTGGAGGTCTCCTCCTCCTTGTCAACAGCGGACCTGGGAAATACTCCATCGATGAGAAGAAGAAGGTCTACTAAGCTGTTGTGGTGGGAATGAAACGAGATTTGGAGGATGAAGGTTCAGGAAAAGTAAACAGGGAGCTGTGCATTTAAGGCGGAGTTTAATTTGACGAGGGAAAGTTTTTTATTGTTATTGTTATCTCATCTTCCTTTTGAGGAAGATTCAGTGGGGATTGGGCGGCTTACTTTAAGCATAGCGTCAACACCTTCTGAATGTAAATCTCAGAGCTGGCAATTTACAAGATATATGAATTGACTTAGAAGGTGAACAAACATATGTTCCCCATGTTTCACGAAAATGAATGAGGCGGTGGTTTTGAGATCTTGTTGAAATATCTTCGGAATATCAAGACTTGAAAACAATGTAGCATTGCTAGCGAATCCAAGAGAGCAAGGGGCTTGCAACAACCATATTTCGGGGGAACTAATACTTCATATAATGCTCTCCAAGAATATAAGCAAGAATCCCTCAAGCCAATAAATAGAAAGAAGAAATAAGTATTTTACCTCCATTTCATGATATTTCATCACAGAAATGCCAGATGGGGTCCATCCCACCTATCCCACCCATTATGAGGGGTAGAGAAGACCACAGTCACACACCACTCCTGACCTGCATTGCTGATCCTGTAAGCCACCACCATCACCCGCAGATTTTTCTTCTTTTTGGCCACAAGCTGATCTGTCAAGTTTATAAGCATTTCTTCAATGGTATGTTTGATATTTTTCTCATCGACGTATTATTCTTAATTATGATATTTTTATGCATTTTGGTATTGAATTGGGTTACAGTCTATTAGATATGTATGACTCTACTTATTGACATTGTACCTATACAACAACATCACGATATATCTACACTTCACGTGTCCCCAAAATTCACCTCGCTCATCCCACATCCCCTACCATAAACCACAACCATGGCTGAAGTCCTCGGCACAGCTCTCTCCATCGTCGGAGCCGTCGGAGTTCTCGGTCAAATCTTCTCGGGCTGTATAACGGCCTACTCACTCTTCACCACTGCATCCAACCTCTCACGAGACTCGGAAAAACTTATTTGCAAGATTAAGATTGAGGAGATGAGATTATTGGTTTGGGGACGGGAATGGGGGGTGCTCGAGGGAAGATTTGAGGAGGAGTTGAGGAGGGAGGAGGGGATGGGAAATGAGAGGTTGAGGGGGTTGGCCACGCAGATTTTGAGTGAGTTGTATAGGACTATTACAGATTTTCAGAGGTTGAGGGAGAGGTATGGAGTTGTGGAGGAGGGTGGGGGG
>NGKJ01000001.1:264685-277023 GCA_002162495.1 Myriosclerotinia curreyana
TGAGCTTCCCAGTGAGTCATCTTTTTGTTAACTTTATTTTAAGAATTTAAGTTTGATGTTGGGAGGGGTTATGGGAACGGGGAAAAAGGGGAGGGAGGCAAGAGGGTGAATTATGTATATGGATGTGCATTCATATGGCTAAATGGCTCCTTGATAGACTAGGCACTTATGATATATATGAATTTATGAAGTCATAAATTAATGTATCCTAAAACATTGACCGACGAAAGTTTAGACAACCGGAAAATTTCAGCTATCGAACAGAGATAAATTAGCTTTACGGCCATTCATAAGATCAAGCTCACCAACAAAAATACTAGCTCAAAGATTCAAAACTCAACTGGCACTGGATGTATTGAACTCCGGGAATACTTCAACGAATATAGACGTGGTATGATTGTATGTATAAATTGATGTACAGTAACACCATCAGTGAGTGTTATGATTTAGGTAGTTCTTTTGGTTACTGTACGTGAATTTGTATTGCAAAGTGAAGTAAGGAGTTCTATAGAATTAAGGTAATCACCTAACTTACAAGGAAATAACCTTGAGATATGCAACAAAACCACATGGTGCACTTCATTCTACTGTTCCATTACGCTCTAGTATCATTTGACGAATCTGCTTAGAACTTTGTGGGTTTTGTTGCATATCTAGATTGATGGGATGCCATGGCAGCTCACATGATGCCATAGTAACTTAAACATGCGAAATACTTATGGTAGTTGCCCTAATGTCATGGTATCAAGTATCCCAGAGCATGCACGAATTACCAAGACTTGTGGAATGCAAGTTTAACTGCTTGACTGCGAAGCTATTTAAACTAGTCCCTTCATGTATTCTTGAGCAATTTGGTATTGATGTACTACAGTACTACTATTATTCATTCAGCTGACTTGAGAAAATAAACCATTAGATAATGCATAGCTCGGGCTCCATTGTCTCCCAATGCCATGGGCAAAGACCCCTAATTTCAGAACCGCAAGTTCACCCGCAGTAACGAGGTGTTCAAGCGGGTGTCAAGCGAGTTTGTTGATTTAGGCTATCACACCCCTCATGGTTCTTCGAAATAGTATTGCGGCGAAGAGCCACTGATTAGCCTTGAACCAACCCTGTTCCCCATACTTCTCCTTGCTTCCTCCTTCCCCCCCTCGCATCACACTTGAGCTTAGGTCTTCCGCGCGGGAGATGTGTTTAGAATAAGAAGGGTACGGCAATTAAAACAAACTAAAGCTTGAGGTTCATGGTCGAAGACTTGAAGCGAGCTAAAGCATTCTAGATTGGACAAACCCATTCACAACCCAGAAATATAGCATCGCAGTCCAACCAAGATTTGGACAATGAAATTTCAAGTTACGGGAGCGGACGACAAAATGTATACGTGATGTGAAATGCAGTCGCTCGTATATGAATGGCACATTTTTGAGCATCTGCATGGAATTTCGTGTCATTTATTGCTTATGCAATGACGATACTGTCTACAGCTATCTTAGCCATTTTGAGAATTTCTAAACAACCTCTTGTTCTTTCCCCGTAGCATTGTCTGTACTTCGAATCTGTAACGTTCAGATCCGGAAAGTGGTCATGCTCCTCAGGCCGCACACCAGCTGCAACCTGTGCATCCAATATGTTGTGTCGTGCGTTCTGCCGTTGTTCCATTTCCGAAACGATATCTCTCAGCCCTTTGTACTTAAATCCAGGCTGGTCATGTCCATAAATATCGGCTCGTAACAACGCCCTTACGGTAGTTCGCCACTCTGCTGGCTGCATTTCTCTATCTGCCATGGGTAATGCTTTGCCAATACAGTCTACTGTATCTTTGAGTGGCTTCTGATGTTCGCATAACCCGCCGTAATGAATATATCTGAAGACTTTAGTTCGACCTTTGGCAATCGCCTCAGCCGTCGCTTCGTCAACCATTTTTAATAAGCGGCCGTACCCATTCGCTATTATAGGCAATATAGTTCCAATAAGCATCGTATTTTGGAAGGCTTCAATAGGAGGCGTAGGTGAAATCAACGCTATCGCACCACATGAGGGACACCAAATGGCTTTTGATGCCACAATACAGGCGCCACGAATGACCTTCAAAGCTTCGTCAATCTCACTTGGGAATCGTTGCAGTGCCGACAGTGACAAATACATTGATGACAAACAGCTACACTTGTCGCCTGAAGTTGGAAACCGGCCGTCACTGCCGCTTGGCGAGAAAGATGAATTATTTGATCCCATTGATAATTCAGGTTCTTGGCTGGGCAATGGGTGGTTTTCACTCCGTTTGTTTATATCCATGGTACTAAAATCGATAGGAGCACCACCTATCATATCACGATCTCCAAAATGCCATATACTCTGACCGCCATCTGCATTTGAGGTCCAAAGATAATTGGGGGAGCCCAGAGGTAGAGTTTGTGGAAATTGCAGGGCAGGTTCAAATCCATTGAAAATCGAATCCGTAAAATATGGATCAGCAAAGCCGATATCATCGAAATGATCAAATTCATCGCCAAAGAAAGGGGGCAATGTGCCATCATTGGGGATAGACTGTAGGTTGTTTTGTGCAATAGTTGGTTCATCTCTAGTAGTTTCGATAAATTGACGCTTTCTCGGCCTTCCCATTTGTTTCTGTTCAGAGTAATGGCATACTATATTCTCGCCCACACATCGTTCACATCCATTCAGATCTTTTGAGCATGCAAGCTTTCGAACTCCTACATTCATTCGATTAGGAATTGCACTGCATAGCTGTTGACTCTTTTTCCATGCCTTGACTGGGATTACTCACTACACTCATCACAAGCCCGACGATTTGCCGTAGATTCCTTTTGCTTGTTTGCTGTATTCATTATCACAATAATCCCACAGATAAGAAATAAATATAACTGTGACTTGGGGAAAATATATGGGACAAGTAATGATAACTCTGTGCAAAGATGTCGAAGTAGTTGTTTCTCACAGTACTTCATGTACAGTACAAGGGTTTGAGGGGGTTCTTGGCCAGAACTCCAGATGACAAAGTACGCTAAGATAACAATTCCCGATAAGCTCTTCGACCATTTTTTCCCGGAAAAAAATCTCTGGAAGCTTCAAGGTTGTGAACAATACTCAAATTATTGCAACTATGGCACCGTCAACAAATCAACGAAAGCGCAAAGCTGTTACCCGGGATGTACCTGAGATATCTGATGTTGAGTCCGAAGCAGAATTTGGTGATGGAATCTTAGAAGGAATCTTGTCGCAAAGTGAAGATGAATCCGACGACAGCGCGGCAGAGGAGGATAGTGAAGACGAAGAGGAAGATTTGGATGAGGACGAACTCGAGGCATTGGATAGCGACGAGGTACCCTCAGACAATGATGAAGAATCCGAGACTAGAACTGCCCTCAAAAATACCAATGTTGCCGAAGACGACGACAAGCCAAACTATACTGTGGTAAAGGATGCCAATGGAGGAGAACGTTATGTTTATGAGGAGATTGACCCTATTTACGACTCAGATGATTCCGATGCCCAAGAGCCAACTAATACTATTGGAAATATACCGTTGTCGTTCTACGATTCATACCCTCACATTGGATATGATATCAATGGAAAGAAAATTATGCGACCTGCGAAAGGCGAAGCTCTCGATGCACTGTTGGACAGTATCGATATACCGAAGGGATGGACAGGTCTTACGGATCCTTCTACGGGCAAGCCTCTCAACTTAACTCAACAGGAATTGGAGGTCTTGCGCAGAATACAAACGAATGAAGTTCCTGAAGATGGTTATGACCCGTATCCTGTAAGCACTTTTTGCGAAATTGCGTTGTAGTATATAACTAACTTAATATAGGATTATGTTCCATATTTCAGTGGTGTTGAGGAGATTATGCCTTTGAGCTCAGCTCCTGAGCCTAAACGACGTTTCTTGCCATCCAAGCATGAAGCAAAACGAGTTATGAAGATAGTCCGAGCCATTCGAGAAGGTAGAATCTTACCATATCGACCACCACAAGAGCGCGAAGACGAGGAGGAGGAAGAGCATCATTACGATATATGGCAGAACGAGGAGGCTCAACCAGATCTTATCATGAAAATTCCAGCTCCAAAGCCACCTCCACCCGGTTATGATCTAAGTTACAACCCACCTCCTGAATATCTCCCATCGAAGGCCGAGAGAAAGGAATGGGAAGCTACGGATCCTGAGGATAGAGAAAAGGAGTATCTGCCAACCGCATACGATTCTTTACGAAAGGTACCAGGATATGACAAGTTTATTAATGAGAGGTTCGAACGTTCGCTTGATCTTTATTTGGCACCGCGAGTTCGCAAAAATAGGCTAAATATTGACCCTGCTTCTTTACTCCCAAAGCTACCAAAGCCTGAAGAACTCAAGCCTTTCCCAACCGTCACACAGACACTTTTCCGTGGTCATGAAGGTAGGGTACGAAGTTTGGCCATCGATCCATCTGGAACATGGTTGGCTAGTGGGGGTGATGATGGTACTGTTCGTGTTTGGGAACTTCTGACTGGAAAACAACTCTGGAGTGCACAAATAGGAGATGAGGAGGCGGTTAATGTCGTTAGGTGGCGCCCAGCAAAAGATGCTATCATACTTTCGGCTGCAGCTGGAGAGGATATCTTCCTTATGGTACCTACCATAATTGACCCTGTTGCTGAAAGCAATAGCCGAGACCTCTTGGATGTTGGATTCGGTTATGCCACAAATGCCACTCAAGCACTTACAGCAAATGGGCAAAAGAAGGAACCAGTCGCAACATGGACTCGTCCTAGCTCACGTCTGCAAGATGAAGGCGTGCTCATCAAGATCACCGTGAGATCTACAGTCAAAGTCATAACCTGGCACCGAAGGGGTGACTTCTTCTCCTCTGTATCACCTACCGCTCAAAAGTCCGCCGTCGCAATCCACACTCTCTCGAAACATCTCACCCAAATTCCTTTCAGACGTCTTCCCGGTATCGCCCAAACTGCTCAATTCCATCCCTCCCGTCCCATTTTCTTCGTTGCTACTCAACGCACAATCCGCAGTTACGACTTACAAAAACAAGAATTGGTCAAGATCATTCAACCAGGTGCTCGCTGGATCTCTTCTTTTGATATTCACCCCGGAGGAGACAATCTCATTGTTGGTTCTTATGATCGTCGTCTCTTGTGGCATGATCTCGACCTTTCTACTCGACCATATAAGACTATGCGTTTCCATAACAAAGCTATCCGAGCTGTTAAGTACCACAAAGGCGGGCTTCCATTGTTCGCGGATGCTAGTGATGATGGTAGTTTGCAAATCTTCCACGGAAAGGTTGTGAGTGACGCTATGGAGAATGCTACTATTGTACCAGTGAAGGTTTTGAAAGGACACAAGGTCAAGAGCGCCTTGGGTGTTATGGACGTAGACTGGCATCCAAAGGAGCCTTGGCTTGTCAGTGCTGGTGCAGATGGTACATGTAGATTGTGGACTTAATAGGGTAGTGTTTAAAAATGGAGTATGAAGGTGTTTATAAGGCTGTCTTGAGGTCAAGGTTGTCTATTAGATATCAATGGTAGAAAAGCATGAAGAATTTGATAATTTTATACATTTTGCAATCTCGTTTCCTACTTTCAGGTTGTCCTACAGGTCTAAGAACTAGTTATTCAGACCCAATATTTGATCAACGATATTTTCACGTGCTTCACTCTGTACTTTTAGGCAACTTCTACTCGCCTCTTGTAGGCCGCATATTTATGCCTTCTTTTCTTGAGAAATGCATACAGCTCAGTGTACACTGGAAAAGACGCCCACAACATGTGAGGTCATACCATCGTCATTTGAGGCTCAAGAGTCAAAATCAAAGCTGCCAGCCTTACAAAAAGGGTTGCACATTCCAAATCACGCGGGCCGAGGTGTCTCCCGAGAACCCCTTTGAGTCAATTATTTGGCGGTGGGATGTCATCGAAATGCTTCCTCGAATTGTACAATATACAGCCGTACCGAAATTCTAAAATTCCCGATATTAAAGTTGATGCTTGGAATAGCTTCTGGCTAGTCGGACGAAGACCGCTTTTTCAAGCCGTTCCTGTGCTACTCAAGACTGCACTCGGCGAGGGCTTGCGCCTCGAGGTGTAGAGTAATTGGAAGGGAGTGGTTTGCGGTCGAAGGCCATGTGTCGGATCATTGAGGCAGCGTTAGGTATGCGATGAAAAGACAGATGATTTATATTGCAATTTATTTCTGCAGGCAGAATTGCCCGGTGGAACATCGATTGGGTTTGCGCTGTATACAATATCAGAATGCGATGATATTGGTGAAACCGAGATCAAAACTAGGTATGCAAGATATCTGGCATAAATGCATCATGTCAAGGACCGAAGATTGAATACTTTGGATCATAAGCAATTCGAAGCGGTGTGGGGTAGGCGACTTTTTTCAATGAAAAAAAGGAGAAAAAAGAAAGAAAAGTCAATTATGATTGGTATGCCTCTAGCCGAAGAGAGATTCGACGAATATGATAACTCGGGGATATGCAAAGTGAGGCAGACAATCAGTGCGCGCAGGTGACTGATATCACTGGGTTCGAGCGCAGCCTCGAATCATGGACTTCCAACCCCGCCAGCTTGTCTCCTGATTCGGAACTTGCTTTACTCCACCAGTTCGGACGGGATCACCACCTTGCAGTAGGGCGTTGAAAAGTGCGTTTCCGAATGCACATACCCGTCGGGTCTCACGAGCTCCGATATTCGGGTACAGACAGGTGGCCTTTGAGCCAGCACAGTGCAAGAGGCTTAGCCGCCCTTCTAACACTTCGTCATTCTGACTTACAGAGCGAAGGAAAGTTATAAGTAGATGTATAAGTATCTGGCTATTGCCTTCCGTTTTCTAAGTTCTATCTCATTAACGAAGTTAACTTACTTATAAGCCACTCGTTGGCATTCGCACTTTCAAATCAAGGATATATATCGTCCTCTCAGCCTTCCTCTCTTCCAATCCCTGATATTCCTGCATTCCCCGCATTGCTAGGACATTACCCTAGCTAACAACCAGTCTGTCCTCGTTGGTAACCACACTCATCATTCGTTCTCACCCCGCTTTGTAAATCAGTCGCCCAAGCCTTGTCAGACGCCTCATATCTAAGATTCGGATAGTTCCTTTTGGCCTTCGTAGATGGCTTCTCCTGATTACAAAGATGAAACCGAAGAAGCTTATCAGTATGACTTGAATGATTGGACCACTATTTGTCAACACTGTCTCAGACCCATCTCGGCAACTAGACCTCCTATCTACAATGAGGTCAATTGTGGTTGTTCAGAGCTTGGCACCCATACTGCTGGAATAACCTCGGCCGCTCAGCCTGGTGTTCAAACGTTGGAGCCAGCAACTACTGTCTATAAACAACCTACCTATACATATCAAAGTTCTACCCCGAGATATGATTCTTCATACACCCAAACATCGACAACTCCTGGACAACAACTTATCCATGAGACCAGCAACAATTTGCAAAACCTCAACATCAACCGCGACAACGGGCAGCCTAAGGATGATACTAAAATTACACACGGCCAACCATACGCTACTCACAGCTACTCATGGCCTCTCCGTGCCTGGCTGAAAGAAAACGAATCTTCGTATGCTCTTTCATCTACTCCTCGAGGGACTGCACACGGCCACCAATCCTCATCTACGAAGGCGAAGAAGGGAAGCAATCGGGGAAACTCAAGTCCCCATAGCTGTGGAAGTGGCATGGATTTTGACTTGAAGGGGTGGGGCCCCGATGCATTTGCCGAAACGGGAGCATGGGCTAGTGAAAATTATCAAGAGGTAAATGAGGAGACAGTGCCATATCTGCTTAGTGAGTCCGCTGCGAAGTAAGCTCTTCCATTGGTGGTGGTTGGTTTTATGTTGGATGGTAAAGATACTTTAGTGGGGTAATCGGTTGGATAGCTATGTCTTTTGGTTTCTTGCTTTATTGACTTCAGATGTTGGGTTTTAGGTGTCATTGTGCGAATCAAGGACGTTTAAATGGGAATATAGACAGATATTTGGTAACAAACTTTCGTTGTGGGTTTATGGAAATTAGGTGCTAGAAGGAGTTGACAGGAGTTATTAGCCATTCAAAACTATTCCTTTACCCTCTCGGGTGATCAAGATAAACTGTTGAATAGCAAAAGCTTCAAATTTCGAATTTAAAATATCCACTGATTCTTTCCTGTATTTCATAAGTCAAATTCTCATGATAAGCAAACCGGGGCTGAAGTGAGAAGGAGGAGGTAGTTTTTTTCGTGATTTCCCCACGCATACCTGTTCCATCTGCTTGTACGATCCTGATTGAAGCATCTGCAAAACCGAATACCAAGAAAAGAGATAAAAAGATGAATCAATAGATCAGTTTCCTCTTTCGCATTTCCCTACACGAAATCTATCACGTCTTACTTCCCACACTCATACAGACATTGGCTTGACTACAATGAAAATCATTAACTATTTGTGGCGGTCTACAAGTTTTAGGGACAGGAGAGATAAGATATTTACCAAAAGTAGACAATAGACAAGCTTTCCCTCCCCAACGCACACCCGACAACCAAGCCATCCCCCTAACTCTACCCCCTCAAAGACCATCTCTCCACAAACCCATCCCTCAAACATGGCCCCCTTATCCCGACAATACGACACGATCCCAGGCCCTACGACTCCATCCACGCCTCATTCATCGCGCTCATCGCGAGCGAGAAAAAACATCCACACCACCCTCCTCCCCTCCATAAACCATTTACCGCCCACGAATCCTCGAACTAGCATGCAGCCAGGATTCTCCACCTACAGTCTCCTCAAACGGGGCGCTGCATCTGTCCCCAGGATCGATATCTCCTCCGTCATGATTGACGAGGCGAGGCGAGGCGTCCGGGAAAAGGGGGCGTTTGTTCGGGCCAATTATTCGATTCCGGAAATGTATGAGGGAGGTCCTTTAGATATCGTGTTTGGAGCTTGCTTGCTCAATGATACGGGGATAGGAAGGGCTTGGTGGATATGTTTCGGAATATTGAAGATGGATTTGGAGGAAGGGGAAGGTTTGTTGCGATTATGGTAACCCCGTTTTTTAGTCCGATTGATTGTGTCAATGCAGAAGCGAAGGCGAGACCAAACAATGAGGGGAAGTGGATATTTGATTATAATCGTATTAGGGATGTGGAGGATGAGTTTTATTTTCATGTGCATGGGGATACGCTGGTGGAAGATTGGGATTCCGAATGTTTTCATTTGAGGAAGAAGGTGTATGAAGCTTCTTGATTAATAGAAAGTAGATGGGTGTCAATCCTGAGAAACTTCTTCTTAGGTAAATAACTGAGACTAACAGTGATTTCAAGATTCTCTCACTGCAGCTATCGCAAGAGACCCAACATAGTAGAAGAGAAGAACCCACGTCGTGCCGAAACAAAGGATCAGGAAACATGCATGCTTTGTAACGCCAAACACATTTCACTTTGCAGATTTCCATGACGATTCCAAAGGTAGAGCTCATCATCGCTTGATGAAAGTCTTCAGCTGTCCAATCGACAATCTCCTCTGCGGCAACAAAATCATTTCTCTAGAGGACTTGGACCTAGATGGAGATAACTGTGATGAAGAGTGCCTATGGTTGCTATTGTAATTAGCCCATTTCATCGATCAGTCTAGAACGATGGAAGAGCACAGTCTAGATGAATATCGCACAAAGACGAAGCTGTCAAAGAGATACTGTAGCATCTTCAATACCGCGCTGATGGTCTGTGCTTGACGGATGGCATAGCAGATAGAAAACCATCTACGTTAATTTGCAGGCCTTGAACATTATCGTTGGTTTATGGACTCGGCTGCTGGGTGCCAACCACTGTTCTTTCTTCGCCATGATATTTGCTAGTATTATTGGATTTATTGCCATCAGCGCCGACTTCTATGACTACCACCCCAAAGATTACCCCAAATGGAAATGGACAACATTTGCATCCACATGGTCTGGCGTCTGGGTCTCGGGAATTTTCGCCAACATTGTGGGATCGGAGTCGGTATTGCTATTGGGGTTTCAAACATCCCGGTATGGAGTGACGCTTACTTATGATATCTCGTCAGGTGCGCTCCTTTATGAGTGCCTCAGGGGTCTAAGGTCTTGGGGGTTTTCGGCGGCTTCTGCGGCTTCTGCGTCGTCATTTCTTGCCCTTGGTTTCATCACCAATAATAAATGTACCATGTAGCTAGCTACAGTGCGGTATTGACCATCCAGGATCTTGGTCGCTGGGCAAACCAAGTTCCTCGTTGGTTTTGGTGTCTTCTCATCATAGTAGTTGAGGTACAGTATCTCGCAGACTAGCTATTTCGTGTGAATCTTTTCCTTTGCTTGAGTGGTAGAGATTTGATGATAGCATGACCGGTCGGCACTTGAATAAATTGATCTTGTCCCCCTCTAGATGCGAAAAGAAGTTTCGATATTTCGAGCACCATTCGAATTCCAAAACTGTAGGTGGAAGATTTCAAATGAGAGGCAAAAGGAATCTATAATATATACTTCTTCAAGCCCATGCGCCCCCGAAAGGAATTGATTTCTAGTCAATCACGTTAACCACTCCGTCACGACGCCCCCTGTATCATTTTCTTCGATGAATGATGATATATATCCACATGAACATGGTATTCAGATCCTCCAGTTGGTTTGAAGAGATTTGGTTGGATACCATGTGGATATGGGATATAAATCGACGCTCGCCTGCCCACCCCCCCGTGTTATTTTCCCGAGGTCATGATCATGATCATCCACCACCCCGTCATCCACCCCGTCATCCACCCCGTCATCCACCCCGTCAGTCCACTCTGTGATTAAATTGGACAGACAGAGACACTCATGAAATATAGATATCTATCTCATTCTTTATATAATTATATGGGGGCACCGGACGATATAAAATCGAAGTCCTTTGTACTCCTTAAGATAATAAAATTCGAAGATAATGAGGCGGCCGTTTGGGGCGACACGAGTTTAGCGACCAAAAAATCAGGTCCACAAGTCTATCTATGGTATTACCAGAGATTGTTATTCACTTTGTTACATCTTACATGATCTAATAAAGTTCTGTTCTACAAAGAATGCCATGCTATGCTATGCTATGTCGACATAAGTTTCACCAAAAGATTCAACACGGTAGTGAATATAATGCAATACCTAGTAGTAGTTCTAATCCTCGGTAAGGTACCTAGATAAGGTAAAAGGGGTTGGTCAGGAAGTGAACTCAGTACTCAATACTCAATACTCAGTACTCAATACTCAATACTCAGTACTCAATACTCAATACTCAATACTCAGTTGGATTATTTGAAGGGAGGACGACTCAATATAAAATTGGCGCATTAATATGTGGTTGCACTGCTTTATTACGTAGTTTTATATATATATATATATATATATATTGGAGTATATGGGTCAGTCATAATCTTAAACAGATCTATCAGGCTATACATGATATCGTCATTTCGTCTTTCTCTCAAAAAGGTGTCGCGTGAGTGAGTATCTTACTGTAAGTACCTCTTGACCTCTTGATCGGATCATACTACTTGCAATAATCCTCCTCGGAGCTGAAAGGGGATGTGAGTACCTTAGAAGAGTCTTAGAAGAGGGAAGAGGGAAGAGGGAAGAGGGAAGAGGGAAGAGGGAAGAGGGAAGAGGGAAGAGAAGAGAAGAGAAGAGGGTAGAGGATGATCAAATATCAAAATAATCCAAAAAGTGACTCGAGACTCGAGACTCGAGACTCATCCACGTGTATTGATGATTGGTTAAATTATTCTTGTCAAAGGTAAATCTTACACTTCTTTGAGACATAGATATAGAAACCAGACAAACAAACACCTTGAGGACTTTTCCTTGAATATGAATAAGAAAATCTTTACATCCAACAAACAATCCATTCATCATATTTTGTTAAGGAACAACTCATCAACAAGATCATCATCATCATCATCATCATTATTATCATCTTCATCATTATCTTCATCCATCTTCATCCATCTTCATCCATCTTCATCTCTCATAAGGGAAACCAAGCTTTTTGATTGCAGTACCCGCCGTTTGATCGCGAATCTTTCCACTCCACCAAAGGGAAAAGAGGGACGGAAGGATCCAACGTCAGTTTGGTTAATCATACTTTTTACCTACATAATAAAAAAAGACAGGGAACAGAATCATTATCTCTTCCTTTTCCTTTTCCTTTTCCTTTTCCTTTTCATTATCCCTTGAAGAACTTCGAATCATTCCTCCTCACCTATATACTATACTACACTACACTACACTACACATAAGAATGATATCCCTTTCCTAAAAAAAACATATATCTTCTTT
>NGKJ01000001.1:283265-301204 GCA_002162495.1 Myriosclerotinia curreyana
GAGGAGGAGGGAAGAGAGGAGGAGGGAAGAGAGGAGGAGGGAAGAGAGGAGGAGGGAAGAAGATAGGAGAAGGGGGGAGGGAAGAAAGTCGAGGATTGAAGATACGTACCCTTGCTCACCAACAATTTCTTTGGTGTATCTGCATAGCTGTTCTAATTGTTCTACACAGCCCGTGAAAGATTGACTGTAACCTATAGAAATTTGTGTTAGTATTCGTTATGCGGCTGGGAAGCATAAAAATACATCCTAATTATTGGCGATTTCAAATATCAAAAGATTTGAGTACGTACTGTAACTATAAATTTGTGACCAATTCCTTCCCCCAGGTAAATTATTTTTCTTCTCATTCGAATCATCCTTTTCCTTTTCTTTGCGCTTGCTATTCCTCTTACTCCTCTTCGATTTTACAGATACACCGCTAGATTCCGCAGGAACATTCATAGATTCTAGGAGAGCCATATGATCTAATAATCGTTTTCGAGCTGATGCTGCGGATGGGAGATATCGCTATTTTCTTATTAGAACTGTAACTACTTCGTGTTAAGGAATGGAAGGCTTACAGGAACCTTCCTATCGCCTCGCAATGCTCCCGCTAGAACGTATAAGTTCATGAGGATACAGGCAACGGCATCACGTCGAAAGGCAAGTAGTGATTCAGATGCTTGTTCGTTTTCGGAAAGATAGTGTGGATGGAAGAATAGTGAAGACTGTCGTACGGAAACAAGGTATTCGAAGAATCTTTCGCAGGCATCAATTAATGCTGAGTAGGGAAGTGGATTGAAAGGGCCTCGAAGACGAATTTCATGACGAGTGAGGGCCTAGAGCGTCAGCTTGAATGCTGTGAATGGACCAAGAGAACTGAATAATACCAGCAATTGTCGTAATCTAACAAATCCTTCTCTCAGGCGACCTTCCAGCATTTCTGAAGAGACATTAACTTTGTCGTCTTATTTCATGAGGAATTCACATACCAGATTGTTCCACATCTTTCACACCTGGTTCTTCTCCATCTTCATAATATACATATTTTGCCACCACACCTGAGATGATCAGCAAAATGTGTGATGATGTTCCGAATACAACTTACCTCTATAAATTATACTCGAATAAATCAGCATCGACGACAACGCTTTCCTCAATTCATGCCTCGCAACAAATGGCCAAAGGAACCAATTAACAACCACGGCAGATACAGTACCAACTATGAAAGCAACTCCACGAGTCCAGGCTACAGTGACAACGGAGATATGTTCGGGTGCCTTATTATATGCACCCAATGAAACTACCACAAACGATATGCAACCCACAATGCCCGATCGAGGATGAGGACTTTGGGTGAATCGGTATATCATCGGAATCATAAAGATAGCTGCAAATACAGCCATAACGTATGGATTTCCATTGTCAGCACCATAAGCTATACCTCCCCAAACAGAACCAAGTACAGCGCAAAAAGCTCGGGTTACTAAATCTTGGAAATTGCCACCAACCCTGCTAAAATTTAATACGACCTCCCGATAAAAGTCCAAAATTTGAGACTCACCTTGGATGCATCATTACCCAGACCATGATAACCGCCCACCAACTTTCATGTGTGTTCCACCAATCTCTACTCTGATTTAGCCACGCCGGTACTGATAAAAGAGAAGTTACTATCGCTACTTTGAACGCAAATCTAGTTTCAAACCCTTGTAAGCGATGGATGACTTTCCAGGTTTTGTATCTCAGACGTTTCTTTCTGGAAACTTGTGAATTCTTGTCCATCGAAATTTCTTCCTCCTCTGCATACGTCCCTCTACTGTCGGTAGGCTCAATATTATTATAATTCTCTTCTTCCTCTGTACCTCTTTCCTTTCGAGGAGCGGGCTTGTAAACATTTGCCATTCCTTTCATTGTCTTGGCAAGTTCACTTTGACTTCGGAAAAAGAAACCAGCAGTTACACCTCCTCGATCATGTCGTACCTGTTCATTTGTTCGTTGAAGAGCTTTACTAAATGGATAAGATGGTAGGTAGATTCGCCAACCGGGACGCCTTTGCTGCATTTCGTTTACTTTAACGAGAAGAGCTTCGACGCTGTTTGCCGCTTGTCTGATAGGGTGAACAAATAGGAATATTTCCACAACTTCCGGGTGGTCAGAGTATTTTGGAGGCAAGTTTGGGTTTTGAAGCAACCTATGATTATCTCAGTCAGCAAGAGTGGCGTTTGATACAAAGTCTTCGGGAATCCACCGATTGTTGAAGATGGTTTAAAACTAATATTCCAAATGAATTCGGTAGCTCATATATATGTTTTATACAACCGAAATGTGACGTCTTAAACAAATCCAACAATTAAAGCTGTTGGATTACAACCCGGACTATTGGAAACCTTGGACAGCGAGATGTGCCATTAATTGGAATACGCCTTCGTGGTATCTAAAGCAATTCAAAAAATGAAAGTGGTCAATACATACTGCTCTTCTTCCTCGTCATATTTGATCTTGGCCTTTCTAATACTTGTTATCGCACCCACAATATCGGAAGATACATCCTTGGGAGGTCCAAGAAATATTCTATGTCCAGACATGTCCATCAATACTGCATCGCATCTTTTTAATGCCATTTTCAAACAGGATAATAAATTCGACGTAGGTCCGGCAAGTTTACTGGCCACCAACTCTACTGCTCGATCCTCAGTATATGATCTTTGAAGCTTTGGGCGCCGTGGACCATCAATATCAATCACCGAAGTAGATTGAAATCGCCGAATGCTGAGTACTGATACGGATGGTGATAAAGGTATATCGGAATCTTCCTCTTTATCACTATCATCGAATAAATGTGATTCCATTCGGAGAGATAATAAAGATCTTATCACTGCTTGCATGAGATTCCTCAATGCCAAAACATCCGAGGGTTTGAAGCGAGTAATGGATATATCAAGAACCAAATCTCTGTACGCTTGTGAAAGATTGACAAAAGTAAATGCCAGTTGTCTGTGTACAGTGACCCGTTCTGGTTGTGGGAGTTGGAGTCCCTTTTGCATGGTTTCGAAGGCATTGTGTAAGCTCACAGCCAATGATCTTGCGCCGGCATCAGGAATCACCTAGGTTGTGTTAGCATAACCTAAAAAGATAACTAGACCATTGATCGGAAGCGGATAATGTGGTTTCTCTACTGGGCTCCAAATATGGGTAAAACTCGACAAGAGAAGAGAGTAGTAGCAGTGTCACGAAGAAATTATGTCAGATGAATGTATCAAAGGAGATGATGTACTTACAGTACAACACACCAACAGAGCAATAGCCTGGCCAAGCAACCATGGTATGGCGTATTTGAATATAACCCTCCAAGCAATAGACTCAGAAGTATCAGCAAGACAGGTATAGAGAAACGCCATGCCAGCACATAATACCAACTGGTATAATCTGATGTAATAAGAACGAAGTGCCGCTATATGTCCCATGAAGACAACGAGGAAAGCTGCCAGAATTCCTCCATACCCTCTTCTGGCAGCAGCTGTTAAATCTGATAACCACAACGCTAAGGCACCCCATCCAAGTCCTAGTGCGGTTCCAAAGATTGTTAATATGGCACCATCAATCTGTGCTCCAATACTTCGTCCTGAATGGTTTATGAGCGCGGATATGACCATGATATAACTATAACGACCAAGCCAATTTTTGATAGCAGGAACTAAACACAGGATGTAAGAGATGAAGAAAGGGAGAAACGATTTGATAAGCTTAATACCAGCTCGTGTGGTCATCAATTGTCTGGAAATCTCCTTAATTCCATGCCATTGTCTTGGAAAGAAATGTTTCAATGACAATGGATGCTTCTTCCTAAAGGCTGCTGGTAATGTGAATTCCGCATCCCTCATAAGTTCTTCATGACTTATCCTTGGTGGCTTGAAGAATGCAGCATCAAAGAATCCATCTCTCAATTCCTCAACCCCATAAGTTTCAAGATCTAAATTATAATCTTGAAGAAGATCGGATAAATGACTCATGTGACTTTGACTGAAACTGATACTGCTTCTAGGAGAAGCCGGAGTTGATGTTGGAGGACTTTTAATAGAACCGGGTCTCGAACCACCGAGGGATCTTGATCGTCGTGGAGTATATGAACCCATATAAATACTGGCAGCTGAAGATTTTGATCGATTACCTTCTGGCTCTTGGACACGAATATGTCTATCATTATTAGTATTAGTTTTCGCTTGGTGAGTATGCATGGGCTTGTGAAGCCTTCGATGAATACGTGATCCATCATCTGCTGTAATTGAGTCTCTTCGACCAAATCTTGGTGTAAAAGTTGGTGAAGTAAAAAATACATGAGGAGGAGGGGATGATTGAGGGGATGATGATGGTTGATGATGCTGATGTTGATGTTGATGTTGGTGTTGATGTTCTTCATTGTCTCTTGCGGAAGTCATTGTGGGTTGACCATACTCAAACTGGAGAAACAGGAACAGAAACAGAAACTAAGACGCCAATGAGACTATTATACAAAGGCATTATCTTGTTGGCCTGGCTGGATTCAATAAATAAAACGGTGATGGGGGAGAATTTATTATATATATATATATATTTATTATATATATAAAATAGGATTTGTCCACCTTGGGCAGATTTTAATTGAAGTTGGTTGGTAAAACAAACTGTGACAGGATAGGAGAATTTATAATTTATATATAAATATACCCTAGTATACTTAGTAGGTAAAGACTCCACCTTTCCCTTTCCTGTCTCCACTGAATGAGGAAAATAATATGGAGACATTATTTGGGATTTTACTTATTCAGGTTAGTATAATTAGGTATTATTATTAAAACAAACAAAAACATTGTTGGTTTTTAACTGAAAGGTTGGTTGGTTGATACCTAATATACCTAATATATCTAATATACCTAATATACCTAACCAATCAAATTTGTCATTCAAACCCAATTCAATCTTTGATGACTAAGCATTTTATCGACTAACGTAATTTTTCAATTTCTTTTTTTTTTCCCACCTTAAACATCAACAACCTTGTTTTATTATTATACAAAAATATCGACAAATCGATAAATCGACAAATCGACAAATCTCCACTTTTCCACTTTTCCACTCTCCACCCACAATTCTCCACCCCATCTACTTCCTTCCACCTTCCCTCCCCTAACTCTACCCAGTCTCTCCCGCTACACTTCAACCCAATCCCAACATGAGTTCCGCTACATTAAATGGTGTAGCCTCTATTCCCAAGTCATCGCAGGTATCGAAAATTATCAATTTGGTGTCCGACGACGATGATGATGATGATGATGATGATGGTGATGATTCAGATATTGATGATACAGCCTTACCAGTCATACATGAGATCTCTCGTGGTGATTCTTCACGTGGCATCATGTCTCACCACCAACAAAATGTAGGACAACAAGAGGTTAACGTAGCAGCTTTGACTCCGAATGAAACCAGCTCAGAAGGTGAATTGGATGATGACGATGCCGACGATGATGAGGATGATGACAGTTTACTTGAAGATCTTATTGAAGGCTTAATTGATGAGAATTTATATGATGATCGTAAGTTTAACCTACCTTTATCTTCATCTCCTGATGGCCAAAAGTGCTAAAAAATAGATATTGTAGAACCCGATCTTGAGCGATGTACTCGTGAGGAGGGAGAGCATTATCGTCGCGAACTTCGAAGACTTGGACCTCGAGAATTTTGTCGAGTCACGGTTGAATCGGGCACTGTTACCGCTAAGAAGCTCTTGACCGCGTTTTTGGTCCGCTGTCCAGATTACCTGGAGGGTCAACCCGACGAAGCATACTATCAACTTCTGAGTTACGCTTTACGCCGCGAGTTGCAGAAGCGTTTGAAACTTCCACAGTATAACAGTTTTGACGATGCTGTAGCACTCATTGAAAATGCTAAGAAAATCATTGTCCTCACTGGCGCTGGTATATCCACTTCTCTTGGCATACCTGATTTCAGATCTGCAGATGGGTTGTACGCAAAGCTGAAAGATCAGGGTCTTGCCATTTCCGAGCCTATGGATGTATTCAACATTGAGGTGTTTAGAGATGATCCAACTATCTTTTTTAGTGTTGCCAAGGATATTCTTCCATCAATTGTGCGATATACTCCAACCCATAAATTCATTTGGCTTTTACAGAACAAGGACAAATTACTCACCAACTACACTCAAAATATTGACAATATTGAAAGCGCTGCGGGAATCCGCCCGGAAAAGTTCATTCAGTGTCATGGATCGTTCGCAACCGCCACATGTCAAAAATGCAGAATTAAGGTGGATGGAAAAGAAATTTTCGAAGAGATCAAAGCTGGCGCTATCCCACGATGCAAACAATGCGTAGCCTCTGTCCTTGCTCCTGTCCGACCAACCGACAATCTCAAGCGTAAAAGATCTTCGAACGCTGGTGATAAGAAGCGTCGTCGATTCAGCGATGATGATGATAGCGAAGACGACAATATTCCTGAAGCTGGCATCATGAAGCCGGATATTACCTTCTTCGGTGAACAACTACCCGATACATTCTCTGATCGACTGAGTAAAGAGGATAGAGATCAAGTTGACCTTGTCATCACTATCGGCACATCCTTAAAGGTAGCGCCGGTCAGCGAGGTGGTGCCATATCTTCCCAGCAACGTACCTCAAATTCAAATTAATCGGGACCCCGTAAGCCATCTCGAATTCGATATCGATCTTCTCGGCGAATGTGATGTTGTCGTCTCGGCATTGTGCAAGGCTCTGGGATGGAATCTTGAACATGAAATGATTCCAAAAGATGAAGAGATTGAAATTGCCCTGGTCCCCGGTTATCCACATCGTCATACGTGCAAGCGTTTGAGTAAAGATATCCTTGAGACTGAATGAGAACGCCCCCTGGCCCACGGATAAGAAAACTATCTTTGCTAAATTGTAACTATACTACCTGATTTCACATACCATATCGACATACCAAGTCACCAGAGGAAGAGAAAGAGAAATGTACACACGATCGCGAATCCGAAAAAGTTACACCAATACGATCTAGAAGTCGAGTATCTTTGAGAGGTCACCTAAACTCCCCGAAACATTAAGATTGCCGCCAATAGCAAACGAGGACTTACTTTTCGATATAAATCCGCGATGATCTTTACAAAAGCTCTCTTCCTTTCACATTCACATTCACATTCACAAATCATCAACCGCGAACATAGAAACAACCACCCACGACTCCCATCTCGAATACCTCTCCACGAAATATAAATTTCCTCAATCCAAATATCTCAACACATTCCACATGTCTACATCCACATCCACATCCACATCCACACATCTCACCACGAACTTACAAAAACACCCTTGAAAGTAGAAGAACATACCACGCCAAGCGAGCTAGGAGCGAGGCGCACATAGAATTTCCTTCATACTCCGGAGTCAATATCAAGTAACTTCATGATGTAAGAATGGCTATTGGCTATTGGCTACTGGCTACTGGCTACTGGCTACTAGATACTAGTTAATTACGGGATGAATAATTTCTCTTCATCCTTCTTCTTCTTCTCCTTCTTCTTCTTCGGAATCATATGGAAGGAAGGAAGGAAGGAAGGAAGTGCATATGGTTCTAAAGGGTTCATATCATATGGCGTATTTTCAAACTTTCAATTTTCTTTCATCGTTTGGGCTCTTTTGGAGGGAGAAATGGAGAAATGGATGAATGGATGGATGGATGGATGGATGGATGAACGAACAGGATTTTCTATTATTGGGGGTTTGCTATTGACGGTTACAAATATTGCATAGCCTGCCTGGCATATAATCAAGATCATATAGATTTATAATTTGTTTTCCGTTTTGAATTTATCATTTTCATTCTCATTCTCATTCTTGTATAATTGCCACTAACATGATAACTTGGCAAGGTATAAACCTAAAGTCCATGTCTCCTTGATTGTTCATTCATTCACAAGGCATTCACAAGGTATCCCTCCATGCCTCCATGCCTCCATTCATTCATCCATCCCTATCCATCCATAAGATCATCTCTCACAATCCCTCACTCGCTAACCATCAATATTAATATTATATTAATATCAATATCAATATCCATCCATCCATCCATCCATCCATTTATCTTCATATTTCATATTCATATGTATTCACCAAATGATTTGCTCGTTTCCCCTCGTTTCCCCTCATCCCCTTCCCCTCGTCTCCTTCCCCCCTTCCCCCCTTCCCCTCCTCCACCTCCGCAAAATTGTCATAATGGTATTAAAAAGCCAATGAGCAGCAGAAAGACAGACAGACAGCTCTCAAACTCGAAACGAAGAAGCCAAAAAAAAAAAAAGAAAAGAAAGAAAAAGAGAAAAAACGCCTGACATTTGTATCTCTAATTTGTCCCTTGCGGAAAACAAAAACGCCTGCAAATGTATTCTGCAAATGTATTCAAGTCAAAAGATGTGACGAGAGCGACGCAACAAGTTTCACCAGGGAAACCCATGTTTCAAAACGCATGCGCGAGCGCTAATGCTAAAAATACATATCTACATAGAGGTGAGTGCTCTAGTGATTGATTGATTGATTGAGACCGAAATGGTTGGGGTGAAATATATATTATTAACCATTTCAAGATTTCCGGGTTGGTGATGGCATCTTCAGGGTAGGGACATCGGAGGCGGGAGCGGGAGTGATTTCTGGGATTTGCGACGGAGGACCATCGACTTGTCCTGGGGTTTCCGTGATGATTGGATCATCGGGTTTGGTATTAGGGTGGTTTTGTGTTTCGTCGGAAGCCTCTAGTTCTGACCTTCCTTTGGAACGTGAAAATCTCATTGACTCGTTATCGCCATAGCTTCGATCAATAGGTGACCATCCAGCAACGCTACCAGCGATGATACCTGCCATGACAGTTGTGGCACCCAATGCTGAATTTGATCGAGATCTTGTGCTTCGTCCGCGTTTCTGAGGTTCCGGTGTTGGGAATGGACTGTTTGTGCCAAAGGCATCCTGGCGATTGGGATCATCGGAAGGTGTGGTTGGTGGGATGGAATTGTCTCTGGAGCGAGAGCCACTTCTGGAACGTGGTAAAAATTGATCGCGAGTCTGTTGCATGGCGAATTTCAAGTTGTTCAATCGACCACCCCTGAATTTCTTGAGGAAAGTCAATTCTTCCTTGACATCTGCCAATGGTTTGGGGAATCTGAAATGCTCTTCCTCGTCCGAGATGGTAACTTCTGGTGTCTTATTTCGGTTCATCAAATAGTTAGGGACCAATGAGATAAGCAGCTCATCGGGGATGAGACGTATGCAAGCTCCGATCGGGATAGAGAGGAATCCAAGTATGATGGAATATGCCCATTGAGCTCCATTGAGATGGACCACGTTGAAAGCTTTGCCACCAACGTAAATGATCATGACTTGCCCACCTACCATAACAACGTTGATTGCTATGAAGAACCCATTGCGAGAGACACCTTCAAAAATGTTGAACTTGTTATCAAGACGACGGTTGCTGAATCGAGTTAGTTTAGTTTCAAAGTTTTGGATTTTCAAAATGCTTACTTCCATTGATTGAAGATTTGCATCCACACAAACGTGTTGAAGACAAGAGTTGGGATTTGGTCAATTTCGCGTTGGGATTGGTATGAAAGAATGCTTTCGGCACCGAAGAACAGAAGTAATGTGATCACCAGCTGATAGATTGATTCACCGATGATCATTTTCCACATCGTCATCGTGATAAGTGGTGCGGACTTTGGATCTGGTTTTCGATCGAGGATGCTCGCAGTCGGTGGATCGGTAGCCAATGCAAGAGCTGCCATAGTATCCATAATAAGGTTGACCCATAGCAATTGCACAGCAGTAAGAACAGACGTTTCGTCAGAACTAGCAACAGCTGAAATGAAAGTTAAGAGAACGGCAGTAATGTTGACAGTGACTTGAAATTGCAAGAACTTTTTCACTGCATCATTCACAGCGCGTCCCCACATCATAGCCTTTACAATCGAGTTGAAGTTGTCGTCCATGAGAATGATTGCAGAAGCCTCCTTTGCAACCTCAGTACCAGCAATACCCATAGAAAATCCAACATCGGCCTTCTTCAAAGCGGGCGCATCGTTAGTACCATCACCAGTAACTGCAACGGTTTCGCCAAGCTTCTTGAGAGTCTTTACCAAATCCTCTTTGTCTTTTGGACTGGATCGTGCAAGGACTTGCAGACGTGGAATCATTTCTTCCTTCTCGGTTTGACTCAAGTTTCGGAATTTTGGGCCTTCCATGATAATACCACCAGTGAAGATGCCACACTCTGTGGCGATAGCCTCGGCAGTCCTCGCATTATCTCCGGTGACCATGCGAACAACCACACCAGCGTTTTGACAAATACGAACAGCTTCGGGAACACCATCACGAAGTGGATCCTGAATTCCTACGACACCCAAGAGTACCATCTGCTTGAATATATCTTCGAAAACAACTTGGTTTTTCTCTCCTTCAATGATCCGAGCGCCCTTAGCAGGCCATCTCTCAAAATCTCTGTAGACGAGTGCGATTGTACGAAGTGATCGTGAGGCATAGTTTTCAATGAGCGAGGTCAGAGTCTGACGATTATCATCGGTCATATGAACGCCGCTGGTATCTTTGGTTGGGTCGCGGATGATATCTGAGCACTTTCCGAGGAGGATCTCGGATGCTCCCTTCACATAGAGTCTATATTTGCCATTGTCCAGTTGTACGACCACTCCCATACACTTTCGGCCCGAGTCGAAGGGAATAAGTTGGGTGATCGTGGCATTAGAACGTTCCTGATTGAGTGAACTAAGTCCGAGATGCTCTCTTACAAAGAGTAAGAGCGCAGTTTCTGTTTTGGAGCCAATGAAGCTGCTTTGGCCATCAACCTCGCCCTCGAAAGCCGTGGAGTTTAGAACGACCGATTGCTTGAGCAACTCCTGGACACTGGAATCTAGAGTAGATACCACCTCTCCAGGAGACATGTTGTCTACCTCTCGCTGTGGCTGCTTGCCCTTGTCCAGTTTATCTTTCCCGGATGATTCTACCGTGCCACCAAATCGAGAGCTGGTTCCTAAAGTTCCGGCAACCACCAACATTTTGTTTTGGGTCAAAGTACCAGTTTTATCGGAGCAGATAGTCGTTGCATTTCCCATGACCTCACAAGCTTTGAGATGCCTGACTAAATTGTTATCCTTCAGCATGCGAGTTGTAGCAAAAGCCAGGGCCAGTGTTACGGCTAGTGGTAAACCTTCGGGAACAGCGACTACAATAATCGTGACCGTGACGATGAAGATGTTGAGGAATTCTTGACCCTTCTCGGTTGGGGTGTTGTGATTGCGGGGTAGACGGACCAGAAACTCGATAAACAAAACGATGAAGAGAAGTAAGCCTGCAGCTCCACCAAGTTTTGCGATATACTCGGCGAGTGTGTTCAATTTTGTTTGGAGAGGTGTAGACTCGGGATCTTCTCGCAGAGCGACCAATGTCTTTCCATACATAGAATTTACACCGGTAGCAGTTACCAAGAATGTTCCAACTCCTTCGCTAACCTGAGCTCCTGAAAGAATGAAAGGATCCAATTTTCTCAAGCTGTCGTGATTACGAATTGCGTTGTAGACATCATCGGCGGGTCGTTTTCGTATCAAGTCAGATTCTCCAGTAGTTTGAGATTCGTTGCAAACAACGTTGTGTCCTTCGATAAAAATACCATCCACGGGAATCATATCTCCAGGTTCAAGAAGCATCACATCACCAACCAAAACATCGAAAACAGAGATTTCCAGGGTTTTTCCAGACCTAATAACATTAACATTTCGATCTTCTTTCTTCTTGTTGAGTTTGACGAATTGGCGTTCCTTTTGAAAATCGTTGAGAGATCCTACAATCACCACAACCACGATGGCTACTATAATTGCCACACCTTCGACCCACTCGATGGCAGGATGTTCCGCGTCGTGTTTTGTTCCGAATGTCTGATATAGCCCAACAGCCAAAGATATCGCTGCTGCTATTGAAAGCAGTATCAAAACCTTGTCATTGTAAGTAATCCACATCAATTCGAAAATGCTTTTGCCTTTCTTCTCAGGTAATCGATTGTCCTTGAAGATGCGTTTCCGGTCAGAGTAGGCACCCTCTGCTTGAACGTGAGACTGCTCATGTCCTGACCCCGTCGATTGCCTCGAAGATACCTTGGTCGTTGTAAGGATTTTTGGGGATTTCGAATCTTCGCCAAGATCCGTTGATCCTCGGGATGCGGCGGCTGTTGCTTCCTCGAAAGATATCGTTCCATCCAATGACTGCTCATCTACACTCAGACCGCTTCTTCGACCCGTCCGCAATCCCTTTTCTAATCCTGCAAGACCTCCGAGGGCATAAAAGGCCGCCAAGCTTTTGCCATTGACTAATTTATTGAGTTGACCTTGGGAAAATGCAAAATTGTTATTTTCAACTTCGAAATCCTCCTCGGTCCCTAGATCCGGCTTCAGAGCGTCTTGATCATTCATTATATCATTATTTCCACTCAATTCCCTATTCTTATCGATCTGTCCTACGGTTGAACTTCCAGCGTAGGTTTCTCCACTGTAATTCGTACTTGAATGGTTTCCATCGTCAGATTCGATAGAATTTTGTCGCGATCGAAGACCAGGGACCGCCAAAAATCCTGGAGTTCCTCTTGAGGTTGGTGATGAAACATTATGTGGTGATGTTGGCCTACTATCTCGGCTTTCAAAAGAGTTAGTGGCTCTTAATTCTGGTATCGATGAGCGACTTGCTTGACTTGAATGGTAGCCTCGAGGTTGTGATCCCATTCCGTCATATGTTCCAGGGCTAATAGGCTCGCCGTGTAAAGTCGAAGGAGAATTAGGCAATGCCTTCAAAGCAACTGCGTCATTATCCATAGCTTGAGGTGGACTGATGTTGCGAACAGCAGAAGTATCGATTGTTATCGTAGGACTGCTCACGCGGTGAAACATTAGCCACTTTTGACATGAGATTATTGGTATGTATAGTGGTATGTATAGTGATAACAAATTTAGACTTACGCTCTCTGCCTCTTCGCCCCCGATTGATCTGAGTCCGCCATGTTGATATGATTCAATGCAAAGCTCTCCTGTTCTTTTGTCCAAACACAGCCCGAGGCGCAGAGCCTTGGTAGTCGTTTGATGGAATGAATCTCTTGGTTGTCGTAGGCATCGAAGAGGGGCTGTGTCAGAGTCTTAGATAGACTGAAGCCAGAATCTAGAAAGTCAAAAGGATATATAAGCCAAGGTCTTCCAAGCTAAGTAGAATTGTAAGTGTGAATCAGTTAAGTTAAGTTCAAGCTCAAGCTTGGCAAGCAGAATTTCTCAATGATTAATCCAAACCCATGATCAATGGATAATTTTGACACGAATATCCAAGATGAATCACAACCAAGAAGGGGAAGGAAGAGTTATTCGAGGCTTATGAAATTGTGGATATGGACAACAGCAAAAGATGATATGAGTAGCTCACCAAAAATTGTACATCAGACAACCCACAAAGACACTTGCGGTCAATGGCTTGAAATTTCCTTGAGGAGGGTAGGCGCAATTCAAAGCATTCACAAGCAAAACTTGATGCGACAACAAACTCTCTCTCTCTGTGATACTTTTTGCACTTTCGTAGTTGTTGAAGTCTTTCGGGAATTTAATGAATAAGAAGTTGATATTGAAGGATTTGAGTTGTGAGTACTTTCTCTTCTTCTTCTTCTTCTTCTCCTTTTTTGATTAAATCTTTCTTCTGCCATATACAAAAAAAAGAGGAGGTTCTCTTGAATTTTTGCCAAGGAATTTGAGGCAGTGCAACAGAAAGAAACTTTATTTTTTTCACCAGAGCGTCAATAGAGTTATAGCTACGGCTACAAACGGATCCTTTCCTTTTCTGGGTTTTACTACAAACCAAATTATTTATTATTTATTACACAAACAAATTAATACAAGAATTATATACAATTATAAATATTTATAAATATAAATTAATATAATTTATAAAATAAATATAATATAATATAATATAATATAATATAATATAATATAATATAATATAATAATATAATTAAAAACTCATTTATATATTAAATAAATACTTATTATTAATTGTTACCCTAGATTCATTCTTTTTCAGATAATTAATAAATCTCCTTCCTTCATCTTATCCTTTATAAGTAATAATATCCGATCTTAAACCATAAAAGAAGCTTAGATCCTAACGTTCTAGACATCCCGAGAATCTTTCAAATTACTTAATTGGGATTAGTATAACTCAGGACTTCCCCATATTAAAAGCTTAAAAGTTGAAAAGACTCAAAAGAGACCTTCGGACTTTCATATCCGTTTACTACCTACCTAGTAATAGTAACCCTTACGGTAAGTGGAGTAAAAGAAGTCAATACATACGGAGGGATATCGAAATTATCAGGAGATGATGAAATTTTATGACTTTCATGCAAGACAGACAATTGAAGATAGATAGATGATAACCCAATCAATACAATCAAATAAATATAATAAATAGTATTTGATCGAGGAGAGAAGAGAAGAGAGAGAGGAAAGAGGGAGGAGGGAATGATATGATAATGATAATGATAATGATAATGATAATGATATGATAATGTATGTGACAAGAAGGTGCAGTATGCAGTACTAGAATTTGTTGGCATATCATCCATCATACATACTAAGTACCGTACAGCCAGCTAACTTCTTCCATTACTCCATTCAGAAATCAATTCCGGCAATTCATATTTATCATTCACACAAAACAATATATAAGTATGCGTCCTATCTGCAAGCAAATGCAAGTTGTGTCGCCTTATAAATTACATACTACTATATCATTCGAAGCGAAGGAAAGTGTATATATATATATGATTATACCTATTAGTAGTACTAGAGTGACGGCATCACCCTCTACGGCACGGCAGAGAAAAAGAAAGTTTGACCAAAACAAAGCTTCTTCTCCACATCAAAAATCTTCTACTCTGTAGAAATGGTTTAATTATCAAGCAATAACCTTGAAATCACAAACTACCTACTCTGTAGAGTTTATATCGGCCCCCCGTTTCAAGATGTTTACCTCCCGCAACATTATGAATCGTAACCCAAAAGGTTTGATAAAACCCTCAAATTTCATATTCCGGGTGGAAAAATCTCATAAACATGGATTGACTTGACCACACCTTCAAGAGAAGGCTGATGTTACCTTGATTTTCATTCATCATTGGTTTAACTGTATCTGTTCGAACTTCGTTTGAAGTTTCCCCAGATTCTGATACATCACCAGAAAGCTAACATGACGAAATATCAAATCAGTTTTTTCCCCATCACGTATGTACTTGTACTTATTATTAATCTCTGCATGCACTGCATGCAGTATTCCTTTCACTCACTACTCAATAATAATATCATTATTTTCTATCAATCAAAACCTTATCGTACAAGGTAGTCTAAGATTCTATCCATCTACGCTTCATCTAGCGCCGCCTCCTTCATTTTGTTTCGTTTATTGTTGGTTCAGAGCACTTCATTCGCTTAAAATATTTCCATTCCTCGTCATCACAATTTCTTTGACCCATCAACTTTTTTTTTGGCCCAGAGCAATGCCCCCTTCTTGGTTATGCTTGGTATTGTTATGAAGAATTTTCGAGATATGCCAATTTACTATACTACCTAAGTTAGACAAAAGAATATCAAGGTTTGCGAATCTATCAAGCACCGGAGAGTTTCCAGAAAATACAGTTTTCCAAGACGAACAAATGCGCAATCATTTTTATCGCTTCTTGTTAGGGCTCTGCAGAAGGCGTCTTTTCTTTCTTCGGACTATACCCAACTACTCATGCGCTACTGCAAGGTGGCAAGGGACGGAATAAAGGGGGCGCAGTCGCTTGGTACGACATTTAAGCTTATTGGTTGTGCAACCTTTTTCGGAGAAGTCCTCCGATATCGAATCATTATCAAATTATCTTTCGGCCTTTCAGCCGAGATGAGAAGGCTGTGTATGTAGGTTTTGATCACAGTAGATCTATCATACACTGATAAGCTATTGGGCATCCCAGTTATGGTCCAGCGCTGCCGGAGATGAATATTGTGGACTGAATCCACCCCACCCCGCGGCTATCAAAGACCAATGCTCTAAGCCACCCCGCCAGCCATCCCGTTTCTCATTCTCATTCTCATTCTCATCACGTTTCTCACGTCGGGAGATTGATTCAATGGCGAATTCGAACACGAATTGTTGCACCGGCACTTGGCTACTTGGCAAATTGACCCAGGCGATCGAATCATTGTCTTTGCGATAGGCTATTCATTCGTCTTACTTTCCATATCATGACGAATATTCTCCAGTCAATAACATTATCATGTTGTCCATCTCATGTTTCGATAATCATGGCTTTCCAAGTGTAGGCCGTAATGAAACGCCCAAGATGATGAAGAGCAAGTGTTCGTCCTTGGCACGCACCAAAGTTCTCAGCCACGCATTTAGTATCTTCGTATCTGAAATTGGGTCGAAATGATATGTGAAGTTATTGAAACCCAATTTGCCATATGTGTCAAATTTTGTTCTTCACATCACGACACGAGGATTGCGAATTTGCGACACGGTGTGATGTTCAATATACCTCAAGAACCCACCTCGTGTGAGTGCATGTACAAATGAGCATATGTCGCAGTTTAAAAGGAAGCCCCCTTAAATGAAGGTTAAATAATGAGTACGTCCTATGACGATGATAAAAGCTGCAACAACCATTTGATAGAATATTCTAGTAGATTCTATTGGTTCAACCAATATTGCAATCATAACATCATTATACTATTATATCAGTGAATACAACCCATTATTTAACCTATTTTCTTTGTCCTATTTTTCTACATCGCCACCAGCAAGCAAGCAAGCAAGCAAGCGAACGTCAAGCCTCATCCCATCTATGCAATCGCAATGATATACACAAACTCAAACTCAAAATTTCAGAATTTGGATACCTATGTAGCTCGGTAAACATCCCTTTATCATGTATTTTACACCCGAGATTGTCTAACACTATGAGTTTATGACTGACACACCATCATTTCATTTCCCCACAACACAAATCAGACTCCAGAACTGCGAGTTGCGAGCTGCGAGCTGCAGAAACTAAGTGAGAGGGCGCAATCGCGCAATCGCGGCGTCAAGGGTATTATGGGCATTATCCGCCTTATCGTCATCGTCATTTCTTCTTGTGCATCTGCAAATTCTGTCATGGTAATCTCGTGAGCTTGAGCTTGAGCTTAAACCTTATTAATCTCCTATTTTGAATTTCGCACCAATAAAAACGCAAGCGCACACATATATATATATATATATCTATCTATGATTATAACTCACAATTGTAATACATATTAGTACAGTATGCATACATACCGGGAAATTTTCTATGTCGGATATACACAAGTAGTGAATGATTCGCATCACTACTCGCGAAGAAGATTAGATAGATTTCCTGGCAGATTTCGCTTGTCGCTTGTCGCTGGTCTTTTGTTATGCAAGTGTGATATGTGATTCCTTTCGGGAAATTGAAATTGAAATTGAAATTGAAATATCGTATGGTGTATATGATGTAGGTATGTGGTAAGGGAATGGGAAGGCTTGTTATTATTTCATGTGGGCTGGGCTGGAGTATGGGTGATATGTGGATTTTTCATCTGTATGAGAGTATGAGAGTATGATCACACTAAGCCTCCCATGAAGTCTTGGATGTGGATGTCTCGTGTTTGGAAATGGAACGAGGAAAGGAAACGAGGATATGGAACGGGATATGGAAGTGCGGCGCTGGGAGGGTGGAGGGTGAGGGGGGAGGCGTAGATGGAGTTGGAGTTGGAACTGTTAATAAGTTTCTGGGAAGGAAATTAGTAGATGTTGTTTGTATTTGGGTTGGGGACTGGGGACTGGG
>NGKJ01000001.1:311044-336067 GCA_002162495.1 Myriosclerotinia curreyana
AAAAAACCCCCCAACACTCCTCCCCACAACCTCCCTCCAAAACCCCTCCACCACACCCCTACACTCCACCCCACTCTGTCCAAAATCCGGAAACGCATTAACCTCCAACAGCCACACCTCTCCGCTCGCATCCACCAAGAAATCCAATCCAAACGTCTCAAACGCATTGGGGAGCGGTTGGAAATGAATCGCCATTTCCCTGGCCGCGGCCACGAAAATCTCGCTTGTGAGGTGGGCGATTTGATGTTGGATTTTTTGGTGGAGGGCGCTGGGGAAAGGGAGGGTGGAGAGGAGATGCACGGCGTTTTGCTTGGTGGCTGAGGTTTGGATGCAAGTGTTTGTTAGATGGGGGTTGAGGTCTATTTCTCCGGAGGAGGGAGAGGAGGAGTCCCAAGGGGGAGTGTAGGGGGAGCTGGCGAAGAGGGCGAGCATGGGTTTATAGACGTAGATGTCCAGGGCTCCGGAGGCTAGTACATAGGTTCTGATATGGAATTTGGTGTTTTTAGGCGCAGTAGTATCAGACTCTGGGGCGAGGAGAAGCGGTGGGTGGATGTATGGCTGTGCGAGGAAGTGGCGGAGATGAGATGTTTGGATGTAATCTTTTTCATCTTCGTCTTCATCTTTTTGAGTCTCTTCGTCTTCTTCCTCATCGGAATCTGGTGCATCTTCTTCCCATCCCTCGAAAATAGCAAGAAGTTCCTCATAAGATGAAAATAACCTAATGCCCTGACCCCTATCACTCATGCCCGGTTTCAAAATCCACCATTCTCTGTCTTCTGCTTTACCACCCTCCTCATCAACCTTTTCGTTTCTCGCAAAACTCTCCTTCAAATCCCAGCACTCTACCACAGCATCATCCAAAAACTCGGCATAATCAACCTCAAAATGTTCCGCTCGTTTAATGTTCGTTTTGAGAATCGATTCTGGGTTCTTAACACACCATATATTTGACGTTTCACTCAAATAATGCTTACGAATGAGAGCTTTGCGGATAACATAGGCATTCGTAAGGTAGGTCGTGGGTTTTGATGTTATTTCGTCGAAGGGAATGGTTTCGTATGATGAGATATGGAGGTAAGGCGAGTCCGGGGTTGGGAGATCGGATGGCGAAGAGAGGAGTGTGTATGAAGACTGAGGGAGTTGTTTTAGAGCCGAAAGAATTAGTGGTTGGACGTAGGAATCCTCGTAGTTGATATAAGCATAAAAATGAGGCTGTGTGGACTGGGGTTGTTCTTCAACAGAGAGATTCGACATTGATGGTATTGGATTTGAAGATGGTCTGGCGAAAGGAATTGGTCAGAGGTGCTCTATGAGTTTGATAATGTTAAAATGGGTGGGAAGGAACTTGTATTGGTCTGACAATATCTGATTCTCTATTGCTATGTATTTAATAACTCACAACTTCAACTCTCCTTGTGTCGCCGCAGTAGCATGCATGAAATTTGCCTTCAATGGTGTGACACTATATTGGTGTTAGTCTAGGAGAAATCATCCATCTGAAGTAGGAAACGTACCTTGTGTAACCCTCCTGAACAGCCCAACCATCATTACCTGGCCCAGCTTCCTCTACACTCTTGTAAACATCTGTGAACCTTGGCGCCCACTTGAAATGTTTGTGTGTATGCCCAACCACCTTCTTCTCTTCTCCCTCCCCTTGCTGCCCTTCCTTTTCTCTAATCTTCTCCTCTTCCTCATCAGCATCTTCATCCTTCCCATCTACCTCCTCAAAACAACTGCCTTCTCCCCAGTAATTCTGCAACATATTTGTCCACAAGATCTTCCTGTCCTCCACCCCCTCTACCAACGGAACATTGACCGTATATAAATCCACGCCCTCACCCCAATTGTTGTACAAGTACTCAATGAGCTTTACCCCAATCCTACTTGCCCCTCCAATAATCTCCGGATCATGGTTCCTCGTGAAAAACGCATAGCTCAATGCAATAGCCTTCCTCTTACAAACCGCTGCTTCCATTGCACCCCCAATGGTCCCACTACTCAGACTAAAAACAGCCGTGCTATTTCTCCCATAATTCGGTCCACTAACCACCAAATCCACTGGTCCCCTATCTTTAAAATAATGATATAGACCAATTTGGACGCACGATGCCGGTGTGCCATCTACCAATACCCATTCTTCTGTATTGTCGTTGGAAGGACGAGCATGTGTGGTACCGTTATCTTCGTGAAGGGTTCCGGGGCGAAAATAAGTAGGCTTGACGGTTTGGCCTACCATATGCGCTTTGCCTATCCATGAGCGTTGGGTATGGGGGAGAACGACGGAGACGGTGTGACCGGCGGTTTGGAGAGTTTGGACGAGGGAGTGGACGTAAGGGGAGGATTTGTTTGATGGAGGGCCATCGTCATTTACTACCTTTGTGAATTGTTAACTCAAATATCAATTATCTACAATTATAATCTCTTACTTACGAGGATATGCATCTTGAATGTGTTGTTTAAAAAGTGGTTGTATTCGAAGAGCTGTCTGGGTCTGGGTCTGGCAGATCAAGATTTTGGTGGGATGTGGGGGAGGGGGAGGGGGGATATTTATCGATATGGGTGGGTACTTAAGTACAGTATCTTTTTAGACAAGGGATATGAAGATGCCGTTCTCTTTTGAACTAATTACCTTTGAGACTACAGAATGGCCATCATTTACATTCACGTACTTGAGCAGTAAGTAGGTATACATAGCATACATATCAATTAGACTCACTTGGCATGCATAGCATACATAGCATACATAGCAATTAGATTCACATGGCATACATAGCAACCACATCACATCAAATCATCACAACAACAGTTTATTAATATGCTTGATCATTTTATCTCGTAAAGTACAATGATAGACCAATCCTCGCTATGCCTGAAAACTGAAAACGCCAATTGCCTGGTATTTTACAAAAAAGGTGCGGGAAGCGGTCCAAAATTCTGCTATGTGCAATGGCCTCGAAGAACCCATCAAATCATGCAGTAATGTCCGTTAAGAACGTAAAATGTATCAAGTAAGTGATTAAAAGAAATAGACACTGCCAGTCCCTGCAGTAAACGAATGCTCAGGAGCAGATGGCTCGAAAACCTCTGCGATCAACTCCCACCCAGTCCGCCCAATGCGTTCACCAAATATGCAATCAATTTTGGTTCCTAATGACCCTAGAACGAATAAGAGGCCACAACAAGAATCTTAATTACGTACTCTCTTCACATCTTCAGTAGGTCTCGAAATAGATTCTCCATCTCGCTTCCTCGTTGCGCGCTCGAAGTTGTTGTCACTTCCACTTCCAGAGGATCTGAATGGGCTGGTGACCTGGGAGCGGCCACGACGTGGAGGAGTTGCTGGCGAATCGACAACATCATATCTCTTTGTGGCGCGTCTAGCTCTCTTGATAGTGGGGGAAGAAGTTGGTCCAAATCTTGGCGCATCTGGCGTCATTAGTCCTTGGCTGTGGGATGGAGTGCGTAGCTCAGCATCACTGTCTGTTGCCTCGGTGTAAAACTTCTCCTCGATATCAGTTAAAGCTTCTTCTTCGTCTTCGGTGACTTGGACTTGTGGAATGGCGGGAGCTCGTCGATTGTTGGTGAACAATTGGCGTCTGCAAGAACGTGTGACTGGTCCATTGAATTCGCCTGCAAAGCTTTGATCGAGGCCCATGACTTCAGCACGATCCACACCTCGAGTTGGGCTGTGGCTTGCAGATGCGTTCGAGTTCTTTTTGAAGATAAGTTTACCACGGCTGTAGCAGTAGAAATTAGTAAATAGAGTTTCAGATCGAGAAAAAAAAAGTGACTTACAAGTTGGCAACATGTCCATCCTCGCGACCCATAAGCTGATCTAAGGTTTGGTCCTCCTCTCCTGGAACACGAATCAACTTGGGCTTGCTGCTTCTACCTCTGGTATTTTGAGGGGGGCTACTGCCTAAGAAAGGATTATCGGAGTGGCTGTCGACCTCTGGAATGCGATCCTCAGAATCTGTAAAGATAGCAATTGGTTCATCTGCAGATGAGCTACCAAAGCCGAAGTTGTCGTACTTCTTGCGGTTCTTCTTGGGTTTTGGCATTGCTTCTGCGGAGTTATCGCCATGGATTGATGTGAAGAGAGTTCGTGAAACTGCGTTGATTCCTTGTTTCAATTCCTCCGTTTGCTTGGGGTGACGTGGGGTTTTAGAAGGTGTTGGCAGCATGCCGTCGCCGCGAACCATAGCACCAGGTCGTTGAGGATTGTCCATCTTCTGTTCTCTTTTCATGTTTTTAGGAGTTAGACCGAGAGATGTAGCTGCGGATGTTGTACTGTCGAAATCCAATGCGCCAGTTACTTGTCGGCCGGCGATTGTGGGTGTCGATCTAGGTGCGCGTCTTTTTATCGCGGTTTGAGGTGACTTAGGTAGTGACGAGTGAATATGTTGTGGCGTGCCAGAAAATACGACTTTTCTGGCAGCTCGAGGTGTTGATTGCGGGGTAGAAAGATTGTTGCGAATATTATGTTTGATAGATGGAGGTGGTGGAGTTACCGCGTTGCGAATTGCTCTTGAAGCTACTCGACTTGATTTTCTGGGCGAATAAGGTTCGTAATTATCATCGTAACCAAATCGTGGTGTTGATGGTATCTTGATAGAAGTAGAAGTAGAAGGTGGAGGAGGAGTACTTGGTCTCAAAGTAGTGGTAGCCATTTTCGCGAAAGATAATCTTGAAGGTGAGGAACTTGAATGTCGACCGAGGAAGTCGAATGTTTGTGAAAACTTGCTCCCCAATAAATTGGATAAATCTTGAGTTGAGAGTTTGAATCAAAATGAAATATTTGAAAGTCACAAGAAGGACTTTCTTTATAAGAAGGTAAATCGAACTTTTAGTTGGACTGTATAGTTATGAACCGTATAGTGGAGAAAGTGACAAGAAAGCGACGATGTCAATAGTCAGCTATTGAAGCTGTTGATGTTGATGTTGATGTTGATGTTGATGTTGATGTTGATGTTGATGTTGATGTTGATGTTGTATGTTGTACAGCAAATATCAGCAAATATCAGCAAATGTCAAGATCTTGTAGTATCAGTATCAAATGTATTGTATTGTATAAATGTAACAAATTATTGCATAAAGGAATAAGACAAGAATAAGACAAGAATAAGATGGAAGGGATTGTAATATTTGGAATATTTGTGTTGTTTTGTTTGTCATGTCATATCATGTTCAAGAAAACCAGGAGGTCGGAAGAAAGATTCCCAGCCATATTGATTTTCCTTGTTAAAGACTTCAAATCGCTAGACGCTCGGACAATACAATATCTGATGAAATTGATATTATTGATAGCCGAAAAGACAACACAACCCACCTTAGACGTGAATTTACGTGATTTTACGCGTCAAACATCAAAAGTTCTCATTTAGGTTGATTCAAAGAAATTCTAGAAAGATTTTAAAAAGATTGACCTTTCCCCCCTTGTAACATAATGGGGACCCCAGATATTGGCAAGCTAGATCTTTCAGACTCCGATAATGAGGACCTTTTCGCATCCCCCTCCAAACCTTCCAAATCAAATCTAAAGGCTTCCGATAACAAAAATGCAGAGAGCAGTGCGCCGGCGCAAAGAAGTGGAGGGTCAAAATATGATGCTGAAGCATCAAGGGAAGCGGCTTTACAGAAGGAGTTAGAAGGAGTTCGCAACATCAATGAACTTATAGAAGGGGTATTAGGTAGCCTGGATCTTGCAAAGGGGAATATGGATGTAAGGAGTATCTGTATCGATAGATATAGGGACCATGGCTAATAATTATTAGACAGTTTCACAGACGGTCACATCAGCTTCAACGCTGCTTAACACATGGATTCGAATACTATCGCAAACGGAACACAATCAAAGGTTGATCTTGAATCCCAATTGGCGGGGTGCAAGTCAGGATATTGTGGATATGGAGAATGAGCAAGTATTGAAAGCTCAAGCTGCCGAACGTCGAGCCGCAGAGGAAGAACGAAGAAGAGAAGCCGCAAGGCAAAGGGCGGAGGATGAAGAAAGGCAAAGACAAGCTGGCACAACAGCACGTGGCACCAGGGGAGGGAGGGGTAGAGTCAGGGGAGGCTTGTCAAAGACTGGAAGTGTTGGTTCATCAGGATATGGTCGTGGAAGCTCGACAGGCACCACAGGCACAAGCAGAGGAGGGTCAGGTATTGGACGAGGTATTCCACGAGGGAGAGCACGAGGTGTACGATGAATCATTCAAATCATTCGCTTCAGTATTCTACATGATGGTATCTCAGATGTGCCAACCAGGATCGACCTTTACCCAAACCCTACCCAAACCCAAACCTTACCCCAACGCCCAATTTCTTCAAAGAATAAGTACAATCATTTCTTCTGGAAGAAATCACTCATCTTTTTCATGCCAGTGGTGTTGACCTTCTTTAAGTTTTTGACACCTCTGCTCTCACCAGCCTTCTTTCTCTTGTCCTCCTCATCTTGTTTGCGCTTCTTTTCTGCGCGTGTCTCTATCTCTTCATCATCCCCAGCGATTGCACGTTTTCTCGAATAATCCCCCATCGATCTTGCCGCCAAGGCATCTTGCCTCAGTTTCGTTAAATATGCAAGATGGATGTCCAAGGGACTGAAGTCAACAGGTGATGTCGAAGTTTGCAAAGACTTCTTCAGTGTGTCGCTGAGGTGAGGGGCTATGTAATTCGAGCAGATGAAGAAGAATGCTGTACGGATGCGCAGTAAATCTGCGACACCTTCGGGTGCATCAATCGATGGTATGCTTGTTTTCTCTTCTTCAGCTGCAACAGCCAAATCACCCGATATTGATGTTGCTGCTGTTGAAGCTACTAAAAATGAACTCGCCGCAGTATTTGCAGATGAATCTGTAGTTTGTGTATCCTGTGAGTCGGTTCGTGGCGTCGAAGTTCCTGATTCTGCGGTTGTACTCTCTTCCTCCTTTAAACCTTCTTGGATGGATTTCTCCCCGCGCTTTATGCTCAGAACTGGTACGTCGAGCGCTTTTCTGATAAGTTTATCCTCCATGCTAGCAGGCAACCCGTGCTTAACCATCTTTTTTGCCTTCTGTAAGAGTTCCCTAGATAGCTTTTGCTCGTTTATTCTGAACATTGTTTCGTCCCCAGCATCCACCGTATCGCATACTGCAGCCATTCTGCTTTCCAGACTCGTTCGTAATGGGCCAGTTCTTATGAAAGAACCGAGGTGTGGTGATATGGATATTAACTTGTCGATATAATCATCGCCAGATAGGAATAATTTCTTCGGAGGGTCTGAGACTTTAGTTGTAGATAAGGGTGCGAGAGCAGGGAGGATAATGAATAGAGGGTCAATTGGGGTCGCTACGAAAAGATCTGCTCCTTTCGTGACATAACCTTTGGCAGAAGTTGCTTCTCTATCGTATGATTCATCTTTTAGTAGATCCTCACTCAGGGGAATCGTCGACTCATCTTCTGGTACCAGTAACCAACTTCTAGGTGTAGTTTTTGGAGCAGCTATTCGAGTAAATTCATTGAAGCCTCGATTGGGGCATACGAGATATCGACTGTCCTTTGCATATCTAGGGTTTTCGAGTGTGATGATTCGAGCATCTGTGCTGATATCTTTTGGTAATATGAAAAGTTTTGGGGGATTGGCATCATCTGGAAATAATTTGACTTTTGAATCGGCGGCTTTCGCTGGCTCTGTTTCCACTGCTGCAGCTTTGGTTGCTGGCCTTCCTCTAGTTTTTACCACCATATCCAAGAATGATTTTAAAATAAAGGTAGAATGGTGGAATGAAAAGTAGAAAGTCAATTGTGTATTTGGATTCTGATTCTGATTCTGATTCTGATTCTGATTCTGATTCTGATTCTGATTCTGATTCTGATTGTGAATGAAATTCCAAAATCTATAAGACTCCAGGAGCACTTTTAATTAACAAGTCGCGTCTATCGCGTTGCCAAAAACGCGTCTTGGCTTAGTCATACATAGCAACCAATAAGCGACTGGTATGAAATTGAAACTGGGAATTGGATCAAACGAACGAGAAAGTTAAACTTCAAATACCGGTATCGATTGAATGAATATTGATCGCATAATAAATTTGTGCTTAGGTTCAAATGGAAATCTTACCATTATCTTTGATAGCCCATCCTCATCCTCTCATCATCGTCAACGTTCTTCATGCACAAGCACAAGTACAAGCAATATCATAATTCGATTCTGTTTAATTACATTACTGTATACAACTATCCTACCGATTCGAGTTTCTGAATATCAACTTGCAACAAATCAATACAAATCAACTATTATCCCAAGCTTTGCATTATATGCATAGTATTCATGACAAACAAGAACGTTTCACGAGAATTGATATCACGGTATCAAATTAGTTTAAACCGCTTCATTACCTGTTTGTTCTATTGTTTGCACATCATTATTGTGCTCATTATGTCTCAAGGTATGTGCGCTTCATACAATGTATAAAATTATGACTTACAATAGAAAAGGCGGTGCTGAAGAGGCTCAATGGCCACCAAGATCTCCCCGAGAAGCTTTGTTGGGTACGCCCAGCGGTCGCGATAGACTGCGACGATTCGCAACAGGATTTTCTCCTACTACATCTCCTACGAAACGACCTACTGCATCGCAATTACCACAAGCTACCGGCAAAGATCGAATGAAAGCCGATATGTATATGGAAGAAATGGGGGGCGAAGATGAAGATGACGAAGAAACTTTGCAGTTGAAACTACAAGAAATTCAAGCGCGACTTCGATTAAAGAAGTTGCAGAAGAAGAACAAACAGAGTTCGGATTCGGAGAGCGAGAAGAATGAGAAAATCGAAAATCGCAGGCCGGTATCGGGTCTTTTGAGAGCAAATTCTGCGGCGACAAATAGAGCACCCTCGAGATTGGCAGGATTGAGAGACAGGCAATTACAACGCCCAACATCACGCGCTGAGGTCAATGTTCCAGCATCACCAACGCGCCGTGTTAAGCCTGCTGAAATTCCACGATCACCGGGAAGGGTCTTGCTCGGTATAGATAAGGGTTTGAAAGGAACCGACATCTCTCTGAAGAGAGCACCGGGCTTAAGGAAAAATTTAGAAACAGAATTCAACAATTCGAGGAGGACCGGACCATTTTTACAAAGAAGCAATTCACAAGCTGGAAATCGCGCATCTTCATCTCAAACTTCCAGCCAGGAGGAGAGGCCCAAGTCTTTCAGCGAAAGAATGGCTGCAGCCAGGGTTATAGATACAGAGCAAAAGGAGAGAGCCGCTCGTATCAAGAAAAACCGCAGCTCAGCATTTGATATAGACCAAAAGCAGATGGAGTCGTTTAAAAATAATGCGGTTGAATTACCGAACCATCCTGCTCCCACCAAAGAATTCAGTCGAGAGGAGGTCTTGAATTCCTTCAACAAACCAAACGGAGAATTAAGACGACATAAGACTACCTCCAATTTACATTCAACAACAAAAAATGGCAATGAAACATCCGCTAGACCGCTTTCACAAGGGTTACAAGGTTCCTTTGATAGTTCGAGACGTTCAGAATTGAAGAACCCCAGTGAAATATACACTGGCCTGAGAAGAGGCTCACAGGATTCCCAAAATTCCTTTGATGCCTCGAGACGTTCGGCATTGAAAAGTGGCTATGAAACATCCACCAAGCCGAGTTCTCAGAGTTCTCAAAGTTCGTTTGATACTCTACGTTCGGCAATGAGGAACGGCACTGAAACAAAATTCTTGAACAGGCCAAACTCACGTGAAAAGAAACCTGATTCACAAGAAAAAAACACAGATACGCAAAGTTCTTTCGATGATTTAAAAAGGACGCGATCAAATAGCAATCACAATAAAGCCCCATCCGACATTTCCGATGGCGAAGCTTCACAATTCGAACCATATTCCTCCTCTCACCTTTCTAAAAGAATTATTCCTCACCAAGTACTCACCCGAACACTTCAAGGAAAGAAGACTTTCGTCATACCCGATTTACTCAGGACAGTCAAAGCTCCTGACTTTACTGGCCCCGAAATCGAAGAAGATGTAGTTGTGTTCGCAACTATTGCCGCAAAATCTGTACCACGTGCGCACCAGGACCAAGCTAAGAATGGCGGCAAATTCATGGTATTTACTCTTACCGACCTGAAATGGGAAATCGATCTTTTTCTTTTTAAAACAGCCTTTGACAAGTTCTGGAAACTTACACCTGGAACTGTCATCGCGCTCCTCAACCCTGGATTCATGCCTCCAGCTCGAGGGAAAACCGACACAGGCAAATTTAGCCTTACACTCAACTCGAGTGACGATACTATACTCGAAATCGGCACAAATAGAGACCTGGGATATTGCAAAAGCGTCAAAAAAGACGGTAAAACTTGTGATACCTGGGTCAACAAACGACACACCGAATTCTGCGACTATCACGTCAATCTATCTCTTACTAAGACCCATGCAAACCGCATGGAAGTCAATACTATGAGTTTCGGCCCCAAACGCAATTACGGCGGAGCCGGAACAGAACGAAAATATAAATCTCAAGATATGACGGGCTATAAGCAACGTCGAGAAGAACTTAAGGGAGCAGCGACGAAATATGACAGAGAAAGCCATAGTCAAATCTACATCGGAAAAAGAAGTGCCGTGAACTTGCTGGACGACGTCGATTTTGATCCTGATGCTTTCCATAGAGGAAGTACAAAAGAAGACCGAATGACGAGACAGCTCCTAGCTCAAGAGAAAGAGAGGGAACTTGGCAGGAAGTTAGGAATGATGGGTGGAGGACTAGGCGCCGATTACATGAAGAGACGAAATCCGGTACAGCCCAACCCACAAGATATCAAAAATGGTGGGGACAGAGAGCCATCTCCACCCGATGCTAAGAAGCTCGGCTTGATTGGTACTAAGCCATCTGTTCGATTGAGTCCTATTAATAAGCGTAAGCGAGCCAATACAATTGGTGGAATCAAGAAGAAAACTCGCTTCGTGACGGAAAAGGGGATTAGAGAGGCAGGAAGAGAGAGTTTGGGTGGTGCTGAATTGGATATTGAATTGGATTAGGATTTTTGTGGTTTCGAATTGTTGAATGAATGTTGGGCATTCATCTGTCGGTTTTTGTCAATCGGTTTCGGGAATACTTTGGCGCGGTTTGGGCATACCTGAGTATCGGCATATTATATCCAGGGAGGGAAGAAATGAAGGAGCATTAGCATCATCATTGGCAATGGAAATGGAATTGGAATTGGAATTGGGGTTGGAGTTGGAGTTGGAATTGGAGTAAGAGGGAATAAACGAATGATGAATCAATGAATGCTTTTTGCGATTGTATAGAATACCAACAAACCATTGAACAAGTACAAGTTGTTTTTTAGTCGTGAATTTGAAGCGTTTGGTTTTCTAGTTGTCATTTGAATATACCATCAAGGCTTTTTTCCCTTCCTGCTCTTTGCTATTCATCAATATAACTTCAACTCCATCATTGTTGGATACTAGTTTATTACTGTATCAATATCGAAACATTCGCGATGAAGTTATCACGAGGTATATATCAATAGTGGGTGTAAAGACACTTGCAAAAAATCAATCCAAGTACAAGTATGACTATTAATTACTTTCATTCATTCATTCATTCATTCAAAGTTTAGGGCTTTATTGTTTTATCTCTACTGAATGATTCCACCGAGCTCCAAAGTATATAGAGAGGTATGCGTGTATATATATATATAGAGGTGTCTTGGGTAAGAATGTCAGAGGGCACGAAGAGATAGGCCTAATAAAGGTTTGTACCTTTCAATAGGGTATATAAGCATTACCCTAATGCTCCTCCTTTTCCTCTCCTGCAACCTCATTTGTCCTTTGCGGCATCTCTTTTCAAAGCATAATGCCTCGGGAGTCCGGAAAAGAATGATGATTTAATCTTGTGATCCTACGATCCTACCATCTCTTTAATAAAGGCTATACTCTTCCCTACCGTCTACCGCCATCAATCACTTTTCATCGTTTCCACATTACTCTTCATCTGGCGAAATATCTTCACTCTATAGTCGGAGCATCGCAGCTAGATCTCGTATGATATAGTGCCAAATCTGCAAGCTAGCATTTCATATAGCTCTAGCTAGCTCTGTTGAGCTGTACTGCCAAATTGAGCTTCGTTAGAAAACAAAAGGCTTTTTTATATTATATTGTATCATTATTTAATTGAATCTGCCACCGATTCAGTCAAGATCGGCTATCTGAAGAAAAAACCAAAAGAAGTCCTGCTTTCTGGTGCATTTGCTTCTGTAATTTTGTGTAGTCCAGGTAAGGTCACGTAGTTAGCATCGGGCTTACAAATATTCAAATGGCGAATCTCACCGCAGTTTCCCCATACATATCTATTCATCATCGTTAATGTCATTATTGTTTCTATCTTCGCATTCTCCGTCCAATGTAGTATGCATCCATAATAAAATATGTCATTACCTGTTTTCCGCATGGGAAGCATGACTTACGGCTTTGCAATATTTCGTGACTCTTGAGGTCCAAGGACTTCGGTTCAAGCAGCTACCATCAATAATTCCCTATTTAAAGACGCTCACAGCGGCGGCTTGAATGTGCTCGAAAGTTCTGCCGCGATCTAGGAATGTAAATGTTTTGGTTTCTTTGGTCGTTTTCGTTTCAAAGAGAGTCTTGTTGAAGAAAACTTGCGATTTTGTAACTCTTGTTCGACTGGAAAAACTACTAAATTTATTGCCTCCCCTGCGTTCCATCACAGTGGGTTTCTGGTCATCCCTTTCCGGCTTCAATGCCGTGTGAGCTTGATCAAGTGCTTGAGTCCTTCTTTGCTTTCATTTATCGCTCCATGGTCGGATTTTTGTATTTCAATCTGCTCGAAGGCTTCAATTGACCCTACCGAGGCGTAAATTACAACGGAGGCATATGGTAATTCAAACTCGGTTACCTCCTGGAGTGCCGCCTTGGCCATTTCAATCAAAAAGGTACCCTGATTATCCGTGAAAAATCGTGAGCACCATGTTTTGCTAGACGGTATGCAAAACTGCCGTGGCCCTTTTCAGTGGCTAGCATAATGGAGCTCGTCCCTCGTCATCGACACGCTTCGGTAGCATTTCCGGATACTCTGAACTTCCGAGTCAGTACTCTCATCGAGGAAATGGCAAAAATGCTCATCTAATCCAGGATTAGTATGAGCATTGTTTTGTGTAACATCATGCATGGCTAATATCCAATTAGAAACTTCCACCGAATAGTGCCTATATGCCGCCGGATGGCTGCATGAAAGAGAGAGATTGTTGCCTAGGCATCAAAGACGGGATTTGAAGAAGCGGTGTATCATATTATAAACCGCCTATGTGCATTAATTTTGCATCCCAAACTTCATCGAGAACTATTTTCATATTGTGCGGATATACTGATGCACAAACCTGTATACGCAGCTGCAAAGTATAATAGGAATATCGATGAGCGAAAAAAAGGGATGAATTGAAAACGAGGGGAAATTGTGAGGTAAGAACCGAAGTTAGACGGATTAATTGATTGATTTTTACAACTTTGTATTAGGTATTAAGTATTAGATATATACTGCGAGCAGTCAGAGACCCTTTAAACAATGCACGAAATCCTATTATCAATTCCTTACCACAAACTCCCTACCACAAACTCCCTACCATAAACTCTCTGACATGAATCCCCTATCTCAAAATCCCTACCATAAACTCCCAAACTCCTACCACAAACTCCTCGCCGCAAATTGACTCCAAAGTAAACGCCTTCTCTCTCTATCCAGTATATCCCAAAAATCCTTCTTCCATAATCTTTTCTAACTCCCACAAATTCATGGCTTCCACGAATCTAAATTCTACAACCTCAACCTAAGCGGCATATCACCAATCATCTCCAACTCTTCCACCGTAGCGCCTGCCACATCTCCATTAACTCCACAACTAGTGCCTAGACATCCCTCAATCTGAAGTGTAACTGTATCTCCCATATACACTTCAAAATCCTCGGGAAGTGTATATATAGTCTTATAACCTTCCTCAAGTTTCACATCATCCCCACAAATCTCCTCGTCGTTATTTTCTGGAGATTCCTCTGAAGATACGCCATCTGTTAGCGAATCACGCTTCTTGATTTTTGTTTTTGTCATATTCGCAACAGCCGGAATATCGAGACTAGGAAGTGGAAGGGAAATTGCATGTCCAACTGAAGAAGTCTTAGTGGTAGAATTAGAGTTGGAAATTATAACGATCGCACTAGTAGGAATTCGCTGTCCCCATGCCACATTAATGACCGTGACTCTTTCACCTCTAACCAGGCTGGTGTCAATAGTAAGAGAAGTCTCATTAGTAGTACTAGGTTGCCAACTCGTTCCTACATCCCCATCATTGATGCTCTCAGGCCAACGATTTAATTCGGTGGGGCCAGATTCGAGGATGGGAAGACATTGAAGGAGATTGTTGGGAGTGGTGAGTTCTTGCCAATACATATCGTTCTCTAATGTGAGGGTCTGGTTAAGGACAAGTGTGTGATTCTTTTGTGCATGACGAGATGCAACGAGGTTGTGAGTCATAAGAACCGTGGTTTGATTCTCAAGGTTAGAGGAAGAAGGTTGGATTCCAGTAAATGTAATGTTAGTATGAGTGGTATTCAGACTAGCACTAAATATACATCCCGCCCATTTGAACTCGTGGATCGTGAGATATTTTTTGGGTGAAGGAAGGGTAGGTTGGATGGTAAGAATGTCTTTCGATGAATCTAGACCTAGATATCCGAAAAGAGGGATTTGCATTGTGCCGCCATGACCGGTCAAAAATGGAAATGCGGGAGGGTAACCTCCATTAGCATTGATATCATCATTTGCTTGCTCGCTCATTAGGAACCATGGACTGCGGAGATTGGAGTATACGGCCATTTTATTGTAGGTAGAGGCTGAGCAACCGGAACGTGCATACCTTAGTGTGGCGATGGTATTGATGGCAAATGTCATGGCGGGACCATGGAGCGATTGCTTTTGCGTGTAGTATTGAAGGTCGGCTTGTTTTCTCTCGAGTGTATAGTTTATGGGTTTGGATGATTCAGGAAGGGAGAGTGGATGGAGGAGGAGAGTTACGTCTGCTTGCTTGACATTTATATTATTAGGCATCTTGTCGTATTCGAGAGTGATTCCAGAGGAAGAAACGGGGATAGTGATGTTCTCGGCGATGTCGAGCCAGGTGGACGAAACTATCTCGTTGTATTCTCTTTTTATTGCGATGATATCGGTCATGATTTGAAAGAATGATGCTTGAGTGAAGGCACCGTTTTTGACGTGGTTAGTCCACTCGTCAGGATCAGTCATATTCCAAATATTCCATTTTCCCTGATCATCCTTCTGAAGTACCCCCCCAATCATATGTCCTACGCTCTTGACTACTGGCCACAAGTCTTTTCTGAAGTATGCCTCGTCGCGAGTAATTCTTCTATAGTCTAAGATCATCTTCGCAACATCGGTATTAATATGATACTCATAATCCAATGTGGGGCCCGTTCCAGTCGCATTGCCATATCTACCTGCCGTCCAAGAGTACAAAACTGATTCTTCATCAAATTTGTATTTCTCCTGTACATATTCTTCCTGTGCGTTGGCTTTGGCTTGAGGGTACATCTTCACACGGTATTTGATCATTTGAAGAGCATAGTCGGGATCAGATGTAGCAATACCGAGAAACATCCATGTATCCATATCCCAGAAAATCATGCCAGCGTATGAATCTGAAGTGATTCCTCCGACACTAACACCATTGTCGTTGAGATTACCGCCTTTTTCTTTCAGGAGATTCTGGAGAAGCATGTATCTACTGACAACAGCATTGATCTGATCAACCTCGGCGATAGTATCATTAACTGGTAGACGGCCTGTGGCAGGGTTTCTGTAATCGGCTATCTTATCTAATTGCATGAGCTGGCTCCAGGTTGTGGTGTGTTCAGCAAGAAGTACATTCCATCCATCTCTTGTCGCATTTCTGGATGCTTGAGTGGCGGTCCATTGTGCGTCGGGGAATTTGTCCGTCGAGGCAACACCAACGAATTTATGAAAAACAAATAGCTTTCCAGGTTTGAGCTCATAATTCCATGCTTGTCCAATAGTCATGGTATTTTCATTAGGATACACAATAGCTCTTGATGATATACTGTCAGAATTACCGCTTGAGAGATTTACCGTGGAGACTGTCCATGCCGAGACTTCTGGAAGACCATTTGGGTGACTCAAAACATATATAGAGGATGTATCGTTTGCGCCTTTGTCTCCCAAGAATGACCTGACAGCACTTCTACCATCCAGACAATCTGTTATAGTGACGGTTTCCGCTGTCTCGTTTAATGGTGTAACCTTGAGCTGAATAGCAGCGACATTAACTCTTGATGCACTGACAAACATTATATACTCAATATCAAACCTTGAACTGCCATTCAAATTTGGAGTCCATGTGTAACTCCAATGAGCAGTTGCATTTTTCAAGTTCAGTGAGCTAGTAAAATTACTGATGGTAGCCAGGTCCACAGTGGCGTTCAGAACTTGGTCACCAACAGTAACATATATGTCAGTGAAGTGAGATATACCAGAGATGACACTCTCATCACCTCGATCGTTGAGCTCCGGGTAATTTGTTTCCGTTGTATTGGGCTGTCGGTCGAACAAACCAATAATGCCAGCAAAAGTCTGACGAACATTGAATTCCGGCCAGGTATCCGTCGGTTGTTTACCATCACGATGTGTTTGATTGAAGTCCCTGTCGAAGAAGGGACCAAGAGAGGCTACAGCAAGGCCGAAGTATCTATGACGATGTTATTATCGTAAGTCTTGATACCTGACGTACTATATAAGAAACACTAAAGCGATGACAGAAAAACATACCCGTTTGACAAGTGCTTCCTCGCCAGAAAATTTCCTTGTATCGGAACATTCGTGGTGAGCGTGTAATTCTCATCATCCCACCTACTCAACGGATTCTCCGCAAGCACTCCAAAATCTGGCAGTGGTGGCATGGTTCCATCTGGGATAGTTGGGGTTTTGAATTGAGAAGCTGGATTGACCTCCTCGCCATAATCGGCGGATTCAGTGCAGTATACCACTGAGATCAGTGAAAATGTCACTAAAAGCCCCTTCCAAAGGCAAATAAAGCCCTTCATGGTTAATCTAGGAATGAGTCTCAGTTGCATGTTGTCAAATTGTTTGTGGACCAAGGGCTATAATAAACCTCAATGCTTTTCTTAGAAACGTGACAGGGTCTCGCAAACGAAAGGTTTTCAAGATTGGCAATTGCCTTATTTTTATATCCTGGATGGAAAGGGAATGGCGTTTCTATGTCATGAAAATTCAGCAGTCTAGACAAAGTGACTAGCACATCCCAACTATTTTAGCAACCCCAAATTCTAAACGGCTCTAACTCCCCTCAGGTGATCATTCTCCGCATCTGCTAAAATTCCCCGAAAGTCATATGTTAGCCTCAACACTCCAAACCATATTGGCTCTGTCTTCAATGACGATACTCAAAATCCTAAACGACATTTACCAGCATTTACATATCACCAAGATTCATCCAAAAAGAAACATACGATGCATACTATAACCACAATTGTCCACAAGCAGAGTGGCTGATCAGCGAGTCAGTAAGCTATCAGCTAAATTTCAATTCCCAGCTGGCTGACCAATTATATATCGTTGTCGCCGTTGACTAACTCTATTAGCTAATAAACCATTAATTAATTAATATATAACTTTTAATGTAAAAATAATGTAAAAGATATGCAATCTACTAATTTTGATATGTTCTATTTGACATTCTATTATTTGAACTATTAGCATTTCAAAAAACTTTTCAAAATATAGATTTCAAAATTTCCACCAAAACTTTTGAAATCTTTTCAAAATAATTTTACAAACTTCTAGCGTACTGACTTAACTTCATAGCTTTCGATCAGCGTTCTTAGCTGGCTTAAACCTACCCAGAAAGAGCCTCATGAAAAACGGAGAACAAACGTCAATAGTACTTTCGGCATTCGAAAATTAAAAAGGGGCTAACTAGCGAACTAACAGACTAGCTCGCTAAAAAAAAAGCTAGAGGTCCCCCGATCACAACTAATAACATGGATTCAACACTAAATAAAGCTTATCAGCATCTAATTTAGTAAAATCTGGTACATCGGGTTAAAGCATGTAATTTTTAATTCCCAAATAATTCCACACTTCTCTTATTCTCTCAAATGAGCCAGAAACTCCGCATTTTGCTTGAGAACTTGACTTGAAGGAGCGTAATGAAATAAGGTTAAGTTCCATCCATATTCATTGTACTTGATCGATCTTGCTCTCTAAGAAATATAACTAGGATCAAGGAATACGCGGGTTGATGAGCTTGAGTTGATGAGTTCTCCGCAAAGCTTAATTGCAAGCTTACATTTGCCGAATGTCAAACCGTCATAGCTCCAAGAACTAAAATAGCACACTTTAATTCTACCAGAAGAAATCAAGGAGTGATAGCCCAACTCAATTTCTAGGACTCAATTCTTGATTAAAAACTACCAGTGCCGGTCGATGTTATACGGTCATTGAACGTCCGCTGATGGGCTACCAGTATTCCGAACACTTGTCCGAACACTTGCGTAGAAGATTTCGATCACGGCAACTTGACCAATATTCTAACCTGTTAACATCGCGCTTATATTAGAGAACATTAAGATGTCTTTTTTACTCAACTGAATCATGTTACAATAACTCAAGTTACCTAAAAGGCCAACTTGAATCATATATAGGTTTAGAGTTTCAGATGATACTTCCACATCCCATGATATGTACTATTTAACTATGGTATACGACCACGGTGCACATATTTTGAGTAACAAGGGAGTCCTAGATCGAAAGTTTGATGCATTGGTTTGATCAAATGAATTTTACCATCAGTGTACTTGCTGGTCGACTCTATTAATACGTTGATGTGGTTAATGAGTGGTGTCTACCTAGTTATTCGTATTATATTAAGTCAATCATTATAATTTCACCAAGTAAATAATGTGACTTATATTAATCTTTAAAACTACCAGTTAATACAGCAAACTTCCCTTAAGAACATATTACTGATATCTCTAACTTTTCGGCGCAAGGTCAACACTGGTGACTGTTTATAGCTATTTTAGATCCTATCAATAAACTTCAATATTCTGATCACTTCAGACTTGCACCGGATATCTGTATCGCGAGGGCTTCACGAGTTACCAATTTCCTATAGCGCTATTTTAGCGCTGGAGAATCCTCATTGAGGGGGTTCTCGTTGTAAAATGGAGCTTGGAAGAGCCAATTATTACCAAAGGTATGATTGCGAGGTTATACACACCTATAGTAACTATACTATCTACAGATCCCCAACATAGATAACCCAATCACCTCGCGCGCCCTTACCAAGCAGCAAATTCATGGCCAAAATCAGCAGTATGATCTATTGACTAACCAGTGATTCTAGGGCTCCGAAATTATACCCGAAATTAGACTCCGATATAATCTCGATGAATACACACCATACTACATGATACAGCCCCACAGAAACTTTCCATCGATTGCATATCTAACAAAGAGTTAGTCAAAAATTCCTGATTATATATAGGAAACATGTAACCCCCTTCCCAAAAACTTTTTTGCAAAATTTAGACATCAATTTTCCAAAAGATCTATACTGTAGCAACTTATAAGCAATATCAAATTCCCTAACTTCAGACATACATCCATCCATATACAATCATCACGAACATCGAAAGCTAAATCAAATACATACCTAAATTTTTCAAACGAGAAACCCCAGATCTCAAACTCCCCTTCCAACTATATCCTCTCATCTCATGCAACTCCTCATTGTGTAGATCAGCGTTAATTTGATAGAACCTTTAGATGTCATATCTTTTCCACGACTCGAAAATGCAACCTGTATAGAAAGTCAGTGAGTGGTATACCCAATGTACCAGAGCCATTGTCAGTGAATGAAACAATGTACACATCCCAAAAATATATCGAATTTACCCACCAAACTCATCATTGCCTTACCTCGACCCGAAAACTTGCATATTTTCACCCCCCCTCCGCGCCCTACTGTATATCATGCCAAAATCATGCTTGCCAGATTATGTCCAATGAATTTGTCACGCAAGCGTTACTAAAAATTACAACATCAACTTGTGGTCTTGCCCCCTCTACATATCGGCTAATGAATATTCCAACACAGTACATTGTGATGCTTGACTTAACATGATAGCCGAGATGATAGCCGAGATGATACTGGATAGAATACCTCATACCCCTTGATTCCTCAAACATATTTTTGGCACATCTAAATCAAAGAGGATCCCACTCTATTATAATAAACCACAATCCCGATATATCTCATCCCATTCTCTCTTCTATATATACATCTGCCAAATGACTAACCCATATTCCAATAGAGCGCATCAGCATCATTACCCGTGATTCCACAAATTGATCCTCTTTTTGCACATCTAGTCCCCCTCAATTTGAAAACTACGGCTCCCACTCTCCTTTGTAACCAGCGCTGGCACCAGCACTGGTCTCACTACATACAAACTCGCTACTTGTATCACTGCAAGCGGGGGAAGTTTAGGAGGTTTGGAGGGTTCTCTATTGATTATTATTATCACCATCATAATGATATCCCATCCCATCACCACCCCATCACCACCCCATCACCACCCCATCCCAATCTCCCAATCTCCCACATCAAACCAAAAGTGATCCCCTTCCTTCCTTACAAGCCACCCCCCACCCCATGTAAATAGCAAAAGCCTCAAGCCATTTTTGACCAAAAAGTTTCTTCCTCCTCAAGTTCACTGCAGTACTTACTTACTCACTCACTCTCCCACTCACTCTCCCACTCACTCACTCACATTTTCATTTAAGATCCCCAGGTACCCACTAGATGCAATCAAACAATCAAATAATCAAAACAATCACAAAATCACCAGATGACCAAAAATCGCTAACTCGGATGCCACTTTTCAATAGTACTATCATACCATAAAAACACCCACTTGCTTAACTCATAGCTAGCTCGCCCGCCGATAACCAAATCACTTAGTTTACTAGTTTACTCTAAATCCTCATTTCCCAATCTACAACACACTAATTCTCAATCACAGCTTCAGATTCTGTCGTCTTCTCCACAACACTATCGCCAACGACCGGAGGGGCATCGCTTAGGTTTTTCGGCTCAACATCATTACTGTGGGCATCAGCAATAACAGCTTCCTTTTCAATTTCCTCTCGTTGTTCCGAGTGGACATCCTTTTCTGCAGATGGGGAAGATGCACTCTTTTCGGCGCCAGCTGCAATTTCCGCAGTATCATGGAGACTCTCTCCCGCGGTGTTTGTTGCAAGAGTTGGAGTTGAGGATTCGACTGCTTTTGTGGCGACTTCCTCTGCCTTGGAATCTGTCTCTGAATTTACGTGCAAAACCTCATCCGAATCAATATACCACAGTGTAGAGGGCGTCGAAGTCGCTAAGGTTACAGCAGAGGATTCGTTAGTAGTTGATGAAACAGGAGCAGAACTTTTAGCAGGTGCTCTACGAGCAGGACCTCTAGCTCTGCCTTTTCTCGCATCTGATAGAGGTGCCTTTTCCTTTTCTTCAACCATTTCCTCTGGCTTAGGCTCCTCCTTCTTTGGAGCTTGTGGTCCAAGCTTTAATCGTGAGTTAAGGTCTGCTAAGAAACCACCCTGCAGAGCAGCAATTTTACCACCAACCGGTCTTGAAGGAACGGGTGGCTTTGCCTTGACAGCGGCAGAAGACCCGTTGTCAGAGCCTATCGACTTGGCGGATGAATTAGATGTAACGGTGGTCAACGGAATGTTCTCCGATGATTCACGTGCAATAGGTTTTGCTGGACGAGCAGGTATTTGTGGCTTAGACTTCAATGGTAGAGGAGGGGCTGAATCATCTGCAGTTGGTATTTGCTTCGACTTCTGTGCAGGGCGAGCAGGAATGCTTGGTTTGGCCATTGAAATACCAGTCGTAGCTCGGCCTTCATCTTGCGCAAGTCCAAAGCCAGCCGCTGCCTTCTCCTGATGAAATACAACAGCACCAGTAGTGGGTCTCTCGTCTGGTGGGCTCACTATGGTGTCTGCCTCTGGACTTTGGGGCCTTGATACAGTCGTCTGTAATTGAAGACTGTCTGGAGTATCTTCCCAAACATCTCTACTTGGGAAACGCTGTTGCAGATTTGGTCGTGTTTCTGCTGCGAGATGCGATTGATGAGACCAGGACTTCTTCTGAGGATGTAAGAAACTGTCTTTACTTGAATATTCCTTCGCGGCCAGCTCCTCCTGTCGTCTGGCAAATGCCTGCTCCGAAGTCTCCTTTATCTTTTTGTGGGCGTCTTCATCACCTTCATCAGGTTCGGGAAGTTGAGGCGTTGAAACTGTCGCAGTATATTGCAAACTATTGGGCGTATCTTCCCATACGTCTTGACTTGGAAATTTACGATTTTGGATCTCGGGACGCTTCAAACGATCGGCTGCAGTTTCCGGCTGTTCCACAGCGCCAGACTTTTCATCTTCGGGAAACAAGGGCTCATACTCATGTACCTCTTCTAATGGAGTCGACTCAGTTGCTCGCACTGCTGGAGTATGAATGCTTCCCGGTCGACTAGTTTGCTTGCTTCCAGGTGCGCTGCCATATGTTACATCGTCATAGAGGTTTCTACGTTCAAATGATGGAGAAATAGCAGGCTGCAGCTCGTATCCAGATGACTCCTTTGATACTTCGTCAGACGCAAGAATCGGAGCACTATATCCATGTTCTTCACGAAGCTCATCGTCTTCGCCGCCAGCTTCTGAATAGGTTCTTGACTCATTCGCCGGATCGATTATTCTACTAGAACGTCGGCTCGGGTTATCAACGTGGATAGTATCTTTTGCTTCCGCTTCACTTTCATAACCACGTTCCGATTTGTCACCGAGACTTTTCGATAATGCACCCTCAAATTCGGCTTTCTGTGAACCGTCAAGGGGAAAGCTTTCCTTCTTCAAAGGCGAGTCGACATGTGTTTGGGATGCATTAGAGTGCGCGACGTTGTATCCAGCGGACTGATGACCACTGGATTGTGGACGAGGAGAAGACATGCGAGACGCATATTCTTCGGAAGCTTGAAATCCAATCTGCTCGGTGGGAGTACTCATTACTGCTGGAGATGTGCCTAGTCATGATTAGAATCAAACATGAATAGCACATTCGTACACCTTACCAAGACCAGCACCTCTGCTAGCAGTGTCTCTAACAATCTTATTCAAGTCGTCACTGCTCATAGCCCAGTCCGCTCTGCCTTCGCCGAGAGGTCCGTGATAAGAAGCAGTTTCTTTCTTGTAAAGCTGTAAAATAATTATTAGAATGTAACTTGGAATAGTACGTATCATTTGATGATACTCTATCATTAAGTAGGTAATGTATTATGTTTGGTTTGTGCGATCTTTGCTCCGCTTGCAAAGCTAGAATTCAGGCAATCAAATTGAATTCACTCGTAAAACTTACCTCGGGATGTTTTTCATAATAAGCCTTCTCAAAGCGATCATGAGGAATAATTCCATGTCCGTGAAGACCATAACTTCCTGGTGGAATTTCTCCTGCACGACCACTTATTCTACGCTCATGGTGACGCTTTGAGCCATCGTTATGGAAGCCGATGCCAGGAGTATAAGGAGTTGAGTATGGTGATGGAGATGGAGCTTGGACATCTCCTGCGTTTGGATACATAGGTACACGCTGGCCGATTTCAGGAATGCCATGCTCATCTTCATGACCGGTAGTCGAAGGTGGTCGCTCGATGGCGGAAGCATTGCTGGCAAAGCTTGATTTGTTCTTCAGGGATCGAGAACCAGCATCCTTATCATCTCCAGCTTTGCCTATGCCATATGCGGCAGCTTGGCTAGAATCGGTGCGAGTGACCGCAGATACCCTAAGCTTGGCACTAGACTCGGGATGAGAAGGTTTAGGAGCATGAAGCTTCAAATCATTTGCAACATTCCTCGTCTGTGTTGGCGATGAGCTGAGATCCTCCGATGCTCCAAAAGCCTCCGCATATTCATTGCCCTCTTGTCCGATGGAAGGAAGAACTACACTCGATGGACGACGTGGAACTTCGAGCTCCGTTGTTGAGCTATTGGCACTGTTCATGGCGTACAAGGAGGACTTTCCATGGTTATGCGAAGGAGGCATATTGTTGAGAGGAGATGGTGCGAAGCTTTCTCGAGCAGGGGAAACGGATCGATCAGCACGCCTGTTGGCAGGTCTTGGGGGGATCTGTGGTATGTTGCTACCAAGAGAGGGAGCACCAGAAGAAGCGTTTCCTTGCTCCTGGGACCTATTAGGTCTGGGAGGTACGTGTGGAATGGCCGTCGACATAGTTGTTTGCAGTTATGAAGATGGTGGGAATATATGGGAATATAACAGCCTAGATTTCTGGATTTATATTAGTGCCCGTCATATTCCATTGAAGATAGTGAATGCTAGCGAGCTTAACAGCCAACAAGGTAAATGAACAGCCAATGTCAATCTATCAACCAAATGGTTGTGTTATCAAAAGTAATGGACTCCCTGTGGAGTATGCAGAAATTCGAGTGGCATGTTGTGCAGTACAATGATGTGTTGCCAATTGAAACTCGAATTCATCTTCGTGAGACCAAAGAATGATATGAATATGAGACAGTGGTAGTGACAGTGATAGGAGACGACGACTTGAAGACTGACTTTAAAGCTCTTTGCATAATCCGCGAATAAACGACTCGATAAGTGAATATAGGAAACGACGAGGAAACAACGAGGAAACTTACCAAGGTGAAATTAAATTGAGAATAAGAATAATAGGTAATATGTTAAAGTTCAATCATTGAAGCTGGGGTTGATTGGATTATTATTGATTGATATCTTTTGAAAAATTGAGGGGATTTACAAAGTTCGGTATGAAGAGTTGGTATTATTGCCCCCCGTTTTAAAACGCTAATAACTCAGGCAAGGATTTTTGG